>JADRCH010000092.1:7365377-7436045 GCA_019843965.1 Rhynchomys soricoides
ATTCCACATGCACACATGTACATGTAAACACACACACACATACACACTTCCTGCTCCTTCCCCCCTCACCATCCAAGAGCCATCTAGAAAACTACTTTTTCAACATTCAGAAATCTGACTCACTGAACCAAAAACACTGGAAAAGACAAGGAATGGCGACAAGGGAACCTTTCACCTGCCTCCTGGGGGGTAAAAAATCCTCCTTTCAAAGCCCTACTTCATAATAGTTTAAGGTAAACCTTAAGGGATTAGAGAGAAATTTGAAAAAATAAAACCATGAAGTTGTGGAGATACAGGCTCTCGTGGTTTGCTATTTTCCTTCACCTTGGGGTGTTGATTCATTTGTTTCACCATGGGAAACTACCACAAGGCACTTTCTGTGCAGACACTGGTGGCTGTGTTCCCACACCTGTTCAGTAACTAGACTTCTAGCTGAGACACAACCACCACTTCTTGGTATCATGGGGACAAAGGCTGCTCCTCTTGTGTGGCTCTTCTATGCAGCTGACAGCATCTCCTGGTGAGAAGCTCCTGGCAGTTTCCTCCAAAGGTATCATGAGCAATAGATTTACTGGGGCTATGAGAACTTCGTTTGCATAAAATATCAGTCATGTTTCGTAAAATTCTATCTTTATTAGACGTGAGTAAATGGGACGGTGAGATGGCTTAGTGGGTAAAACCACTTGTGGCCAAAGCCTGATGACCCAAGTTTGATCCCCAGAACCCACGTGGAAAATGTGTGCGGTGATACACATCTTAAATCCTAGCATTCTTACTGAGAGATGGGAGGTAGAAACAGGAGAATTGCCCAGAAACTTGTGGGTCAACCAGCCTGGAGTACACAGCACACTAGAGACAATGAAAGAGACCCTGCCTCACCAAGATGGAAGCTGAGAACAGACTGAAAGTGTCCTCTGACTTTCACATACACATGTGTGAACAGAGAGAGAGAGAGAGAGAGAGAGAATAAACAAAAAGAGGTAGCAAACACTATGTGTGGTGACACGTGCCTATTTCAGTGGCACTCTGGGGACAGAGTTTAAGGACAGCGTGTTCTCCTGAGACTCTGATGGGATGGAGGAGCAGGAAGGGGGAAAAATGAATAGAAGGGAGGGAAGTGACAAGAAAAGAAAATTAGCAAATTATAGTGTTTCTTCCCATTTGAAATCCACTGCATTCTGTTACCCCTTCCTTTATTTGTGTATGAGACGCTAAAGACACCACAGAATCTAAAGGAGCAGAAGACAGCCTTGGGATGTTTCTGTCCACCTGAAGTTAGACAGAAGTTCCCACAATACTGCATGCTGAATCATCAAGTAAAGTGATCAGTGTAGAAACGGGCTGTTAGTAGTGACCAAAATGTTAAACGATTGCTATGGATTTAACCAACATCCCAACGTCGGAAAAGTATTGCACAGGCCTTAGGTTTCTGAGATGGTTGCCAAACTCAGGTATGACAAAAGGAAACCCATGGTTGGAGGGAGGAGCTACAGGTGTCTGTGGTGTGTCATCCTGGCAGAGAGGTATCACCCCATCCAGCCAGTGAGCATTAAGGGCTTTTGAGCATGTCAAGCCTGGGTGTTTACTTGTGGTCAGATCCTCTCATTGAATGTCTCTGTATCTACTCTTCACTGCTATAAACAGAACTTGGGCACCTATTCCTCCTGATTTACTACAAGTTACGAGGGGGGAGGGAAAAGGCCTCCAGATGCCACCCAAGTCAGGACCAACTGGATATAGGTGACTTACCTCAAGAGAGTCAGACCAAACCCTGCTCAGTGCCCTAGCCCAACAAGATTACAAAATAAATGGAAAGCATGTGGAAACAGACCTGGCTGCCCAAGGTCAAGAACAAATAAATAGGAAGCTCTTGATCTATGGTTTCAACCCAAGAACTAAAAATAAATGGTGCTTTGACATGGGATCCTTACAGATTGCTAACCTGCCTAATCTTCTGGGCTTATCTTGCCGGTTTTGCTCCAAGGGATTATTTTGTATGCTGTATTTTTTCTTTCTCTAAACAAATCGGAACTTTTATAACCAAATTCCTCTCATTATTTGGCGATTGATACTGTTACGGTTTGAGTCTGAAATATCTCCCACAGGCTCATGGTTTGAACATGGATTTTTTTTTTAGGAGGTCTGGAACCTAGAAAAGGAAAGAGACCACAAGGGGAGGGGTGGGGCTTCAGAGTTATCTTAGCCAGTCCGCCCCTTCCCCTAGTCTCTCTGCTTCTGGGTCCACCAGGATATGAACAGCTTCTCTCACGTACTCCCACTGCCCCTGACTGGGTGATCCTTCTGTACTGTCATTACCTTGAGGGACTGGAACCCACTGAAACAGTAAACCAAAACCAAACTCTTCCCTGCCTTAAGTTGTCTCTGTCTGATGCGGACGCCCAGCAGACTGCTCCACAAACACTCTAGCAGGCACAGAGCTTTTGCTAAACAGCCCTTTTGATTTATATCTTAGAGCACGAGCCTCCTTCACGAAGCTCCTCCGAGGCCTGTCAAGTCCTCTTGGTTAACCCGTCCGTTAAAAGTGAAACTCTTGAGGGTTACTGACCTCTACTCAATTCTTTGGAAGAGAAAAGGTTTACAGTGACGAGCTGATCACTATCAGCCAGAGAACTTCCTTACTTGGAAATGAGATTTACTATTTGTCAGTCTACTGCCAAATCCAATTATGAGTGGAAAGTCTGAACGTGGGGGTAGAGATGGTATTTTGAAACTTACACTGAATAATAACTAGGAGGATTTTTAAGAAGCAATTTGCTTAGATCAGAAAAACAACTCTACATGTTAATGTTCTGGGTTAAAATATTTAACAAAAGCTAAAATTATTTTTATTACAAAGTTTCTCTTTTGAGCAGGGCAGTGGCGGCACACGCCTTTAATCCCAGCACTTTGAGGCAGAGACAGGCGTATTTCTGAGTTCGAGGCCAACCTGGTCTACAGAGTGAGTTCCAGGACAGCCAGGGCTATACAGAGAAACCCTGTCTCGAAAAACCAAAAACCAAAACCAAAACCAACAACAACAACAACAAAGTTTCTCTTCTGTTTTTTCAGTAATACTTTAAACAATCAGGACATTTCTTTCATTGGGGGTGGGGGGTACTATGTGGGTGTGGGTTCCTTGACCCACATAGGGGAATCAGTTCTCTCCTTTCTCTATGTGGGTTCTGTGTATGAAACCCTGGGGCAGTCAGGGCAGCCAGGTTAGCTATCAAGTGCCTTTACCCACCGAGGCGGCTATCTGGTCAGCCCCCCCCCTCTCTATAGTAACTCTTGCTACAACCGGCTGACCCAGGACAGGAAGACAGCAGTGATGAGTTACACCGGGCCACATACTGCTTGGATGAGCTGCTAAGTCACTTCACTTCTACACCCTAAGTTTCCTCATGTGGAAAACACATGCAGCAATACCTTCCTTTCTCAACAACGTGTAGGGAAGACTACAGGACACTGACATGTGTGTGAAGGCAGAGCAAAAGGGATGCGGACACTAGGGGGTGTCACATTCTATTTTTGTATAGGTTTAAATATTTCTGTTAATTTTTTTTAAAAATATTTTTACTTGTTTTTAAAGTGAAGAAAGTTTTATTCTATTTTCAATTCTGTTTGCTTCCGATTTGCTTGTTTATGGTGGGGTCTAATGTGACAGTCCAGGATGGTTTCAAACTTGTAATTCTCCTGCCTCAGTCTTCTGGGTGCCCATATTTATTTATCACTGTGTCCATCTAAAGAGTTCAAGAATTCTACAAAAACACCCCCAAGAAAGTACCAAGATATTAAGACGCACTCTGTCTCCATGATGCATGGCACTCTGGTAGTCCAACAGTAAAGTACTTTTCTCCTTTTTAAAATGTGTGATTGGGTGCATTTGAAGAATAAAAATTGATTCTTTCAGCTCCTTAAATCAAAATCATAAAGGAGTCACCAAATACACTGGAAAACAGCAAACCAATGGGATGGGGGGGGGGTCTTAAGTGTCTACAGAAGGGATAATGAGGTCCTTACTGGACACCTAGCACCTGCTCCCAAGCAGGCCTCTCCCAGAACACTGGCTCTTTAAGAGAGACTTCCTGGTGAGGCAGAGATTTCCGAATGCAGCTTCCTGGAGACCACATACATAAACAATAAACTCTGCTGAAGAACTGCAGATGACAATACAGCCCATGTGGCTGGAACGAGAACCAATTCTGAGGGCTGACAATAGCCAGGGCATTTCCAGCAGGAATGCAGATCTGTGATAAACACAGGGAAACTCATTACCCAAACACGATACACCTGCACACACTGACCTCCCATCCCAGAGAGAAATCGTGGTCTCCAAATTCAGGGCTGTTTTTAAAATTATCATTGGCGAGGAAGAAAGCAGCCAAAGCCTTACTCAGAGCACCATCACACACTAAGTGCACACTCAAGAGGTCACGTGTTTCCAGGCTGACTGGCAAGGCCTGGAACATCTCTAACAGCCAAGGATGTGTGGGGGTGCCCTATAGTTGAACTCCCTTCCTGGGCCTGGGGAGTCCCCAGCTCAGAAACCAGAGCCCAAGTCCTACTAAAAAAGACAAACACTGCCCACTCATTTCCCAGCCTTCTTTGAAGTCAGAGCACCAGAGTACTAGCCAGGCTCAGCCAATTAGGTACTGTCATCCGAGGCCTAGGTCAGGAGCTGAGAGGCTGGGCAGCCAGGACACTGCAGAGCTAATTGTGTGTGGGCAATAGGGGAACATCTTTAAGAGGGGTTGTGAGAGTAGATTGGAAGCCATGTTCTATTGTCAGGGCTGATGTTATAAAAGTGGCATCTCCCCCACTCAGAGGCAGCAGCAGAAGTGTCCTTAGGACAATTGTTAGTAGTGTTATCTGGGGCTGTTCCTGATTTCCCGATCCTTCCCAGTCTCCCTGAGCTACCATCATTATCTACTTAACAGAGCTACGTCTCATTGCTAAGGGGTTAGTTCCTGAACACAGTTCTGTGAGGCAGTCCAGAAATCAAGCACACAGAATAGTTCTGAGCGCCAGGATAGAATGGCTTCTCTCATACTGACACTGCCTCCTGACCTTATGCCCTGTATCAGGTGGTCTCTAATTCCTCCAGGACTTTATCTCCTTCTGCCCCCCCCCCACCTGAGGTCACATGCTCTGTTTCTAGTCAGGCTCCTTCCTGTCTCAGGGTCTTTGCACCTGCGATTCTTCCCCAGGAAAATTCTACCCCAGCTCATCACAGAGTAGCATCCTCACTGTGTAATACCAACTCCTGGGAGACCCTCCCGACTGGGCTGTCCAAAGGACTTCACTCTACACCCCAGCTCTTAGTTCCCTGTCAAGATACCTGTTGATTTCCTTTGCAGAACTTACCACATCCTGTGATTGATTCATTTCAAATAACAGTAGCAAACACCACTGCCTGCGGGCTTTCTACACGCTACAGGCGAAGTTCCTTTGATTCCATGCCACTCTGTGTTTTCATAGAGATTACAGACACTCATAGGCTCAGAAAGGTTAAAGGGGTTGTTCCAAGAGCTGGGCTTGACAGAGATGAACAAAAACCTTAATCTGGATTTGCATCACGGGCTTCTTACAACAGTGCTCCCACAGATAACGGGTGAACAAAGACCAATTGTGTCACAGGTGGTGAGACTTTGAACCTGGTACTCCAGGTCGCAGCCTCCTCTCCCACACAGACACACACACACACAGACACACACACACACACACACACACACACACACAGACACACACCCTTCTCCCCTGCCAGCATTCAGTCTAGCACCCACATGCCTCCCAAGGAAAGAACTGTATCCTGATTTGGGCAAAGATGGGACTTGCTTTCCCCAATCAAGAGGAATGGGCTCCAAGGGTGGGCATGCATGAACACCTCAGAAGAGCTCACAACCAGCCAGATGGGATACAGACCAGCAAACAACACTTAATGTTTATGAAGAATTCAGCAGCCTGAAGATGCCAGGGACAATTTTCAGGCTGTCCCCAGGGGAAATACCTTCAAGGGGATGCCAGGAATGGACAAGAACTGCTAGGGTAAAGGGAGGAATCAGGACAAGAGTGAGGGACAGTGACAGCCCAGCTCATCGAGGGAGCCAGTTAGTCAGAGGGCCTGCAGAAGGGCCAAGTAAAGACTGTGGTACAGAGTTGGGATCAAGATAGAAATTCCACCTCTCCCTGGAGGAAACAAACCAGCCGGGGTGGTCCAGAGTGGCTGTACAACCAGTTACAAACTGACTTTGTCAAGGACTAGGACAATGCCGTGGTCTAATACTGGTCTAATGCTGGTAGGGTTGATAGTCATTTCCTCTAGATTTTAAATTCCACAGGCATAACTGTGTCATCTAAACACCAAAAATCTGTAATCACGATTTTAAAAAGAAAAGAAGTCCCATTTCTGTCTCCTGGCTCCCTTTTCCCTGCAGAAGGAGCCAGACAAGGTTCTCCCGCCAGCAGCACTGCAGTCCCTCTTGGGATGTGAAGCTACACAGAGCTCTGAAGTGGGTGATTTATGGAGAAGACCAGGACGCACATGCTTCTTGATGACAGTCACAGCTGCCAAGACTCCCGAAGACCCACCTCAGGCTCATGTCATCTTTAAAAGCAAAAGCTGCTTGCTGCTTTCCTGACAGTGAGGTTTGGACACAAAAGATCTCCCAAGCTGAGTGGGCATCTGGGTGCTGTGGGAAGGGACCCCACCGTGACCCTCTCTGATGTTGTATTTCGAGAATTCCTTCCCTGGGGAGGTGTAACACTGTCGATCTCTCTTTACAAAGTGCCAATAGCAAACCAAAGCAGGGTTCCACCAGAGTTCAGCCGGGGAGACAGGAAGGCACTAGGGTCTTAGAGCAGAGGTAAGGAGTTCCTCTAATCACATGTGTGGCCTGAAAGCAGCTGCACTGGAAAGTCTTTAGTCAGCACAGATGATGACTTCCCTACAACCACAAAGATCGGTGGGTGCCCCTTCAGTTAACCCTATATATGCCAGTACCTTATAGAAGACCTCCGACCCCACCAACCTACTGAAGGCAATATCTTATTAGGGCAGGACTGCATACAAATGGAATCTCAGGGGAGGGTCCAGTGACCCTCCCCACCACCTCTTTCTAACAGGGAAATCTCAACAGCCAACAAGCCCAACAGCACAGCCCGTCTGGTGAATACGGGGCTGATTTGCCACAATAAAAAGTCATTATAAGGTCAAGTATAGTGGTGCATGCATTGAATCCCAGCACTCAGGTGGCAAGGCAGATGGCTCTCTGCATTTGAGGCCAGCCTGGTCAACATAGTGAGTCTCAGGGACAGCCAGAGCTACATAGAGAGACCCTGTTTTAAAAGAAGAGGAAGTAGAAGGGGGAAGAAAAAATCATTATGAATAGTAACAATGGTTGGGCTATTTCAAAGATGAATCTGTACAAACAGCTGTCGCTGCTGTTAGTGTATGTATACACACATAAACATACATGATTATCACATGTAGCAAGACATTTATCCATTAAGCAGCATATATAACATCATATAATGTAGTAATTACCATTTTATCATCATCCTCTTTAACCCAACAGGAATTTGTTGGGGGTAGGATCTGGCTCTGTCTGCTTGCCCAGCATGCACTACCCCCCCCCCAGGTTCACTCAGTCCTCAGTGCCACCTAACTGGGTGTGATGGCACATGTCTGTAATTCTACCACTCCAGAAGTACAGGCAGGAGGATTAGAAGTTGACAGTCAACTTTAGCTACAGAGTGGGCTTGAGGAAAGCTTGATACATGAGACTCTGTCTCAAAGAGGGGGTGGGTCTGAGGAGGGAACCCCAAGAACAGGCATCTGGGGAATGCTAGTGTTGTGATTTGCTACCATTGGCAGGTACAATGCTGGGGTTACCTAACACCAATCCTAATATCTGGACTATCCCACATGAGCTACAGGCTTGGGAGAATTGCCCACTATGTAAGACCTTGATTTCCTGTCTCCATGAAGGGAAATAAAGCAATATCCCCTTTTCACACTGTGTACAGCTGCATGCATTTTCACAGAAGTCTTCTCAACAGCCCCTTGAATCACATACAGTTATGAGGTGTATTTTACAAAAGAGAAAATCCAAGCCTCAGTGACATTAAACATTCACCAAAGACCACTTAGCTAGTCTGACGTGTAGGCATGCTGACTTTGAGGGTGCAAGCCAAGCCATAGAACAGTGCAAAAGACAGACCATGCCCCTCTGCAGAACAGAGCCAGCCAATGTATGCTGTGGAATTGTTTCGTGGACCCTTAATATGCTTCCTTGTTTGGAACAACTTCTGCATAGCAGGCACTATGTAGAATGCTTGGCTGTATCATGGTTGCATCATTATGGCAACCTCTGAGACAAGGACTGAAGGATACTGAGGTTCAGAGAGGTTGAGTTTCTGGTCCATTGCCACAGAGCTTATTAGCAGCAGCTAACAGAGTGGCTAATTCTGTACTAGAATAATGAAGTGGGTGGGGAGCAAGACCACAGTACAAAATATAATTACTGCAGACTGTGATTTGCATCGTCAATCTGTAATATGTCCAAGGCTCCATGTGAGCTCTGCTAACCCTATGCCGAAATCATGCCAAGACATATGATGAGTGATGACATCATGGGGTTTGGAAAGCACCTGTAAGCAACACCCCAAAACACACTGTGCTGGTTTAAATAAAAATGGCCCCCGCAGATCCATAAGGAGTGGCACTATTAGGAAGTATTGCCTTGTTAGAGGAAGTATATCACATTCACTTCCTGCCGCCTTTGGATCAAGATGTAGAACTCCCAGCTCCTTCTCCAGCACCATGTCTCCCTGCATGAGGCCACGCTTCCCGCCATGACCATGATAGACTAACCCTCTGAACTGTAAGCCAGCCCTAATGAAATATTTTCCTTCCTCAGAGTTGCTGTGGTTATGGTGTCTTTTCACAGCAATAGAAACCCTAACTAAGACACACACCCAGAAGTGACAGGGACAAAGTAATATGAAAACCCCAGAGAGGCCAAACTTTCTGTTCATGATGAGGAAAAGGCAGGACTGTGGACAGGCAGGAACCTCTCAATAAGGCAACCCAGGTAGGAAATGCCATGGACGTATGGCATAGCAAGAGGGTGGTGTGGGCTTCCTCCCTCCTTTGCCACAAACTGCTGTCTTCTCTGGAGTCCCATGCTCAGTTGAGGTAGCTTTGCTGTCCAGCACAGCATGGGCTAACCCCTCAGGGTCATCAAAAAGCTATTCCACACATACTACAAAGAATGTGACCCCTGCATTGGAGAAGCTGGACTTCTGTGGAATGCAGACGCTGATTTGGGCAAGGCAGGGCCCAAGACTCTGCATCTCTAATCTGCCCCAGGTTGTATTTCTCCAACTCTAGGGAGAGCATTTTGAGAATCCAGCAAAGAGATACACAGAGGCTTAAGAAGCTCACCTCTCTCTGTTCCATATTGCCTTGATCCTAAAATCTCTGCAAGAAGTGATATCATCTAAGAACTAAAAACAGAACTAGAGCGTGCATATCCTTAAAGTTCATGATTCTGGATGTTCATGAGAGCCTCAGGACTTCTGGATGACCTCCTTTAGCTAGTAGGATAGCCAACTGTTACTAGAGAAAAACCTTGCTAAGAAGATATAGCCATTTGCCTGTCCAGCATGCATAAAGCCCTAGGTTTGATTCCCAGTACTACCTAAAACAGCATAGCAGTGTACTGATATGATCCCAGCACTGGGAAAGTGGAAGGATCAGAAGTTCAAGGTCACCCTGCTTTCATCCATCAGTACTTTCAGTCAGGGCTGTCCCTCACTCACTTGGATGATTAACCCAATGCAGGCACGACTATATCCCTGACACTGGGTCATCTGCTCACTGAGCTCACTAGCAGTGACAGAGTCCTCTTGGGGACTTGAGCACCTCCCCACCTGTGACAGATTATACCTTCCTCATGTGACAGACATTTGAATAAAAGCACATAGCAAACCCACACCAATTTTCAATGGCTGGAGCCAGTTGCCAGTGCTATCACACAAATAGCGGAAAAGGAATTGTTTGTGGTGGCTCTTCCCCATGGCACCACAACCCATCAGGCCAGAAGAAATGAACCAGCAACTGTACACAACAGTAGTCAAATGAGGAAACACAACTAATTCACAAACAGGCAGAAATGTTCTTCATTCCTCTAAACCGGAGACTAGAGATTTGGCTCCAGAAACAACTCCAGAGTCAAGGTTAAGGAATGGGAGGCAGCTTAGGGGAAGACTCAGTAACTGAGCTATTTCTTCACAAATGACTGTGAGCTCTGATCCTGGGAGCAGTTGTTTACTCAAATTACTAAAACAAAATTCAGTGAGATACTTAGAACCCCTTCATACTGCCTCCTACTAAGGACTTCTTTGAGTTTGGCAGCAAAAAGTACTTCTTACTAGTTACAGAAGTCTGGGGCTAAGCACATAAAATTATACACAAAATACAGCAGACAGCTTAAGATATTCAGAGCAAGCAGAGAAGAGTGAGGAAAGGCTTTTACTGAGGCGAGAGATGAGGTTCAAGGGCTGTTCTCAGTAGAGGTGACCTGATGAGCCACATCAGGGTGACAAAGGAAAGGACACAGGAAAAGTCACTTCCTGAGACACAGGTGTCAGGGAGAGAAAAGCGAATTGGGGACAGGTATTTTAGTGACATATATGCTGTCACTCCAAATAATGAGATGAGTATATTCTTTAAAAGTGCCATCCACTGTGGGCAGCACCATGCTCTGGGTTTGGGTCCTGAACTATGAAAGGGAGCCAAGTAGTGAGTAGGTATGCATTTATTTCTCTCCATCTTTAACAGTGAATTCCATGTGACAGGCTGTTTCCAGTACATCCTCCTGCCTTCATGGACTATGACCAGGACCTGTGAGCTGAAACAAAGCCTTCCTCCCCTGTGCTGCTTTCTGCGGGGCAATTTTATCACAGCAACAGAAATGACACTAGAATGCTAAATAGTCTTTGTGACCCGCACTACGATTCCTATTTGAAATGTTCCTACGTGCTGAAGGCTTAGCACACAAACTGGAGCTATTGAGAGGTGTGAGACTGTCCATGAGCCAGCACCCAGAGGAAGGAAGTTAGGTTCTTGAGGGACATTATAACCCTGTCCGCTCCCTGTTACTCTATTTCCTTCCTAGCCACCATGAGGCGAGCTGCATCCTTGGCAACACGGCCCTACCATGGTATTCTGTGCTGCTACAAGCCTGCAGCATGAGGAGCAAGAAACCACAACCGAACAGTGAATCAGTACAAGCCTTACCCTTAAAAAGTTGTTTATCTCAGATACTTATCATATTGACAGAAAGTTGACTATTACAATTCATGAATTCCTAACACAAGTTTTCCATCTGTAGCCCTCTACATTTCAAGTTATCACACACAATAAAGACAGACTAATTCTGTAAGTAAATAAAAATGACACTTTAAGATGTTTCTGGGACTGCTTAGTTAGTGGTTTTGTTATTAAAAATGTAGACTTGAGTTAGATACCCAGCACATACACTTTTAAAAGCCAGTGCAACAGGGTGGACCTATATATAACCCTAATACTGGGGAGATGGACAGGCAGATTCCAGGCCTTGGTGGCCAGCTAGCCTAGCCTGATGTGACAACTGCAGACTAGTGACAGACCCTGTCTCAAAAAGCAAGGTGGAATCAGGCATGGGTTTAAACCCAGGGCTTGGGGGCAGAAACAGGAGGATCCTGTGAGCTTGAAGCCAGCCTGACCTATAAAGCAGGTTCTAGGTCAACCTTGGCTACATAGTAAGGCCCTATTGCCCAAAAAGAAAAATGACACCCATGAAGAATGACACCCATGATTAACATCTGACCTCACATACACATGTGTTTATACACCCCACACAAGTACATACACACACACACATACACACAAGCACACGCGCACACACATGCACGCACGTGCGCGTGCGCACGCTCAGGTGCACATGCATATTTTTGTTCCAGTTCTTAAACTGATCTCTTTCCTCAATATCAAAGTGATCTTTGATCCCTCAAAACAAGATGACAATTTTTCCCACATCAAACCCACAAGCATTAGAACATACAGTCAGTGACACAGCAGAGGACAATCAAAATAAATACCAAACTGAGACAACCCCAAACTTCACAAGATACATTAAGACTGAATTACCGTAAATCAACACCTATCAGAAGGAACATGCAGGAAATATTCCAGAATGCATCTGGATTACATTTAAAATGCAGTCAATAGCTTATGACACAAGAATGCCCAACATATTCCCGTGTGTATGTATCAGGTATGTCTTTTTCTTATGACTTAATGGTAGAACACACACACATGTTACATGCATGCACACACACAAACACACACACACAGACAGACAGACAGAGAAAGAGAGAGAGAGAAAGAGAAAAAAACAAGCAAATCGTTGACTCTGTCTCCCATAATCCAGGGTCTGAATCTATTACTTAAAGTGGAAAGTGGAAAGATGGGCTGGAGAGGTGGCTCAGTGGTTAAGAGCACTGACTGCTCTTCCAGAGGTCCTGAGTTCAATTTCCAGCAACCACGTGGTGGCTCACAACCATTTGTAATGGCATCTGATGCCTTCTTCTGGTGTGTCTGAAAAGAGCAACAGTGTACTCATAAAATAAATAAATAAATCTTTAAAAAATAATAATAAACTGGAAAGATGGGGGGGGGTTCTACTACACTAGAAATCTAGGAAGTAGTAAGGCTGTCGCCTGCATGTTCCTTTCCCAGGCAGCTCACCCCTCAATAGTATGGCCCACAGCAATGGCCTATGGCTGTGAGATCCCAGCCTGAGAAGCTAGGCAAGAAAGGGTGAACTTGTTCAGTGCTTTATCATAGACCTGTGACAAACTGATATCAATTATTTAATCTAATCCCCATAAGAGCCTAAAACATTTCAGCAAGAGAGCATGAAACTGATTTCCTACCCAGACTGGCAAACAGCAGACCCACTTGGATTTGATTCTCCAGCTAGAGATAAAAGGGTCAAGAGTGGAACCCTTTTAAGAGCTGACCAGAAGCCAGCTGGTAAAGACCAGTGAGATGAGCTGACCAGTCAGAACTTCATAGGCCAAGCAAGGCAGACAAAGCTAGCACTATCATGTACCCACCATGTACACAGGACATAACCCAGGTCCCCACGGCTGTGTGTTCTTTTATTAAGCCATCACTTTCTAGGGACAGTAGAGCCTAGAGCTCCACCAAAATGGATGCAAAGAATCTGTAGTGCAGACCATCCCTGAGCAGAGCCTTGGCTGCTCGCATCTGGTCACAGAGTACAGTAGCTTCAGATTAGGAAGCAACCCACTGTGCCTGTGAATGGGAAGCCAGCAGCAAGGATGTTTTCTTCCCCCAGAGGTGTCAAATTTGAAGCAAATCACTTCCTACACTACCAGTTCATAAGAAATATAAAGGACAGGAAGGGGCCAGGTGTGGTGGCGCACGACTTTAATCCCAGCATTAGGAAGGCAGAGGCAGGCGGATTTCTGAGTTCGAGGCCAGCCTGGTCTACAGAATGAGTTCCAGGACAGCCAGGGCTATACAGAGAAACCCTGTCTCAAAAAAAAAAAAAAAAAAAAGGACAGGAAGATAGGTTAAACTACATCCTAGGGTAGGTACACACACACACACACACACACACACACACAAGCACATTGACACACATGAGACTGAAGTATTTACCAGTTGAATATGACTGGTATGCCATATCTATAAGCAACTGGTCTGATCTTTTTCAAAACATTCTTTAAAAAATCATAAAGAGGATAGGACATAGGAACTATCTGAGAATAACATATACTTAAGAAAACTCAGAACAAAAATTATAATCCTTGACTAGATAAAAACTAAGAAACAAAACTCCCATGAGATGCACCAGCCAATCCTGAGAGATTCATGGGGAACCTTCCAGGAGAGGCAGCTGGGACCTGAGCTTTGCTGGATTTGAGAATGACGTGGCCAGGATCCTTATTCTAGGCATTGATGTATCTGCAACTGTGTTATTTTTGAAGTGTCAGCAAAATAAAGCCAAACCGTGTCCACAGTTAAGGGCAATAAGTAAAGCAAACATTAGCAGCTGTTGATTCTGGACAGTGAGTGCTGACTGTACTCGTCTTCCAGCTTTCCTGACGTCATGATGATTTATAATAAAATGTTGATAACACAGCACACACTGGAGTGACAGTTATGCTAAACCCCTAGGAAAGAACCAAGTGAATCCTTCTTCTCAGTAAGCCATATTCAGTGCTCTCTGCTGCTACGACAAGTATGTTAGGTGTGTGCACCTTTAGCTTAGCACCAAAGCTGCTGCTTGATGTTAGGGTGCCCACCATACAGAGGCCCATGGCATGCTCTAGAATCCCCATGAAGATTAGCAGAGGAAAAAGCAGTTAAGCACAAGTTATTGAACACCTGTACTGAGTCCTACAGTTTGCTCCCATCCCTCCTGCAATAAGGTTTAGGTGAACCTGTATAAATTAAAATGCATAGCTGATACATCATTATGCTTCTCTTAACTCAGAGCTATGCTTTTAAACAAACCTTTCTCTGTCCATTAAAAAAAGAAAAATCAGCCTTGTTCCCCCTTTTTAGTTCCTAACTGGGATGTTAGATCCAATCAAGCCTGGGGACACAGAAGCCTGGGGACATTGCGCATTAGCAGTATTCTGACATACAGAATGTTCCTTCTATGCTGAATGTTGGGGACTAATGGTACACGTTGCTGCTCCAGTGTCAAAGCCAGCTGGTTCCACTGCCAGAGCCACCTGCGAGTGGGCGGGAGCAATCACACATAAAAAAATCGCTGGCCTAGTACTTGGGAGATTTGCAGAACTGGAAGGCAAGAGAGCCTGGCTGGTGGATGACATGAGCCCAAAACTCAAGCAAGAGAGGAATATCATTACCACACTTACATAAGCTCACCCATTAAAAATGGTCCTGGTGCAATCATACGATAGTCAGATTTGACTTCAGAGCAGATACATGTTGCTTATAGAAGGCTACTTATATATACTATGTATATCTAAATGGCTAGTAAGTAAAATATGTGTGCTAAACACAAATGAAAGGAGCAAAAGATACTTAATATCCACAGGGCACCAGTCCTTAAAGTACCACCAATACACATGAAGTATACATAAGACTGAGGAGGCTGTTAGGCACAAACTTCAAAGCACACTTAGTCCACAGGAGGCCTTAGGTGGCTGCCCATGAGTGCCTGCCCACCCTGGCTCTGTGTGCCTTCTATCCAGGAAATAAGCGAAAGAAATTCGGCAGCGATGTTTTCAGTTAAATGGCAAAAAGCAGCTACTGACCTAATAAAGGTGTCCCCAGATGGGTCTGTCTGCCCCTCAGGGAGAGAAGGGTGCAATGGGAGTGGATAAGAGGTTTCTCATTCTAGGCCAGGCTGGCCTCTTGTAGCAATCCTCTTATCTCAGACTAGGATGACAGGCACAAGCTGCTAGACCTAGCTGTTCCTGAATCTCTCTGATATAAGCATGGGACAGTGGTCCAGGGAACCTTCTGTCTACAGGCTTCTTGCTTGAACTCTAAGGAGGCAGAGGACCTTTAACCACCATGAAGCCTTGCTTCTCACTGTGTGCTTGAAAAGATTTAATGAACAGTGTGATCCAGGTCTTTAAAGGGCAGTGGTGACTCCAAGTCTGATCCATCGATAGACCACAGTGATAAAGAAGATGGGGGGAAAGAAAGCCAGGGACAGGGCCTTGGCCGGCTCCCATTCCCAGCTTCTGACATAGGCAGAGATCAGGGAAAATCAACACACTGTGGAGTTAAGGAGACTGAACAGGAAGTTGCTTGTTTAGAGGAAGAAATTTCCCTTAGTTCCCTGGGGTAGCAAGATCACTGCCATGATATGGTATACTGGCGGCTAAATTGTATTAAAATAAAGAATAAAGAGATCTACGAAATGTGTGTGATAAACCACAATGCCATACAAGTTTGATTGTTGGGCAGTCTTCTGTTTAAAAGCCTGGCCAAGTGCCAACACTTCCGGATAGTCTAGAAACAGCCTTACACCATTTCAGAACACAATCTTCAGGGCATGCTAGTACTTTGGCTTGAGACTAGTACTATGATTTCTGTGTATTCTTGCTGAGTCAGATATTCTTGTTCCCTGTAAACAGCCAGGAATGAAAGAAATCAAATCAGTTTCTGAATGAACAGTTTCTATTCCAAGAAGAAAGTTCAGATTTTAGGGCATCATGAAGTCAGAGCCCAGGAATGGGGACAACTGTACTTTCTACTATACAAGGAGAGATGAGGGATAACTCCCTCGAACAAGAATCATTGGCCCAGTGCCTCCTCCCTTTTCTAGAAACTAACCTCCTCCCACCCCCTCCCCCCACCTTCCACCCCTCCATCCCCTCACCCCTCCCACCTATTATTAAGGTTACAGTAAGAGCAAGAGTGGGGGGAACAGAGTAACCCTATTTTCAGGCCACTGATGATTGGTTCAGGATTACCCACCTAACTAAGTTAGACCAATGAGAATTCCTCACTAACAAAGCTAGACCGATGAGAACTAGTAACTCTGGGTTCTGTATGCTTGAGGGTGGGCTATGTCTCTGAACATGTGATCAGTCTGGGGGAACTGGAGAAGTCTGTCTGTCTGTAGAGCTGCTATGGCAATGGCAGAGAAGAGGCAGGTTCTAGAAAGTTCCTAGTTACTGTATCATACTTTGAAAAATTCCTATATCTCTGCATGTTTGAAACCCTGTCTTCTGGGCTGAGGGGATGAAGTCGGACGTTTGATCCCCAGAACTCCTGTAAAAAGCCAGGCATGGTGGCACATACTGGTAATCTCTGCACTGGGGAGGGAGGGAGAGGTAGAACACTGGTTAGCCAGGCAGCTGAGGCAAGTCTGCAAGATCTAAGACAGAGGAAGACCCTGGAACTAACCAAGCAAAGATGGATGAGCCCGAGGAACGACCCTTAGGTAGTATTCTGACATACACACACACACTCACACACACACACTCACTTACACACATTCTGTTTGCTTAAACAAATTTAAATTGATTGTCTAAAGTTATTTTTTTTTTATGTATTATCATTCCAGAAGGGTGTGTTAGCACACACGTGAAGGGCAGAGAAGAACTGTGAAATGTGATTTCTTCTCCCAAGGGTCCCAGGTATCAAAGTCAAGACCTTAGGCTTTCAACACAAGCCTCTTTACTCACTGAACCTTCTTGTCGGTCCCCAACTTAAATTCTGTCATTTTCAGCTACAATTCTCTAATTAGCCCAAAGTTCAAGCAGCCTTTACCCTGCAGACTTCTGAAAGTAGCAGGAGATGAACCAAAATGACAGCTACATAAGACAAACAAAAGCATCTACAAAGTCAGCTTAATTGTGCACAATCTGTAGATGCAGCAACCAAGTCCAATACAACTCCACAGGTCAGGAGCACAGCCAAAAAAAAAAAAAACAAAAAAAAACAAAAAAAACCAAACCAAAACCAAAACCAAAACAACACAAAACAAAAGCCAAAAACTTAACTCTAAAGATGAGCTGTAGTGTGCCTGCCATAGTTTGGTGTCAGCAAGCCAAGGACATGGGCTTACCCTCCCAGGAACTGGCATCTATACCCAGAGTGACTGTTCGTGTGTGTGTGTGTGTGTGTGTGTGTGTGTGTGTGTGTATACACACACTGTAGCTAACTTCAGACACTTGAGAAGAAGGCACCAGATCCCTTTACAGATGGTTGTGAGCCACCATGTGGTTGTTGGGCTTGAACTCAGGACCTCTGCAAGAGCAGTCAGTGCTCTTAAACACTGAGCCATCTCTCCAGCCCCAAATGCTCCCTTTTAAAAGATATCTTACATCAAAAAGACATCCATCAAACACATGTCTCTAGAAAACATTCACTTCATGCACAAGGACACCTTGGTGGTAAGGAGCTAATATTTCCTGCACGCTTACCTACATAGGAGGCATTATTCAGGACACTGTGCACACCATTACAAAACCTCAGGGTTTTAAATTTTATTTTATTTATTTATTTATTTATTTATTTATTTATTTATTTATGTTTTCCAAGACAGGGAAGCCCTGTCTCTGTGTAGCCCTGGCTGTCCTGGAACTCACTCTGTAGACAAGGCTGGCCTCAAATTCAGAAATCTGCCTTCCTCTGCCTCCTGAGTGCTGGGATTAAAGGCGTGCGCCACCACTGCCCGGCTATTTCTTTTATTTATATGACTAGACTGTAGCCATCTTCAGACACACCAGAAGAGGGCATCAGATCTTATTACAGATGGTTGTGAGCCACCGTGGTTGCTGGGAATTGAACTCAGGACCTCTGGAAGAGCAGTCAGTACTCTTAACCTCAGGTTTTAAAAGATGGCCTTATCATCTGTCCCCTAAGGACCTGATGCTGACATACATCTAGTCTGAAATCCTTGTTCTAGCATTCTGACCACAAAGCCAAAGCACGTGGCTTTATCACTTAGGTCTCTGTAGCCAAAGATTATCTACCAAACTCAGAGTCTAGACTATCCAGGGACAGCCTACAGTAAAATGCTCAACCATGAGTGTGCATGGTGGCTCCCCTAGGCTCTCAGAAGGGCAGAGGGGAAAATGTGGATGCATGTCTTTGGGCATAGGCCAAGCAGGCCCTTTCTGTATACCCAGATTTTATCAGTCTTGAGAGGCCTAGTACAATATCAGTGAATAGTGTCCTCTGGGGCAGGATCCTCTAACCCCAAACTTGGTTAAATATACCCCCTCTTGCTTATAGAAGATTCTGATTTGGGAAGGTATTTTTAATTGTCATGCTAATTCCTTTTGCTAATTATGGATGCAATACACTTCCTCTCTAGAAAATTCCTACATGAGGAGAAAAAGCATGCAGCCAATACCAGAGCTCCAGAAGCTCTCACGCACCTCAGACTGTCAATCAAGACTGGCAGCTTTCACAAACCTTTTCTATGCATGGATTCATGTGTCATCTCCCTTCAGATGTAGATGATTTCTGCTTGTTCTTCATCAGGAACAAATTAACTACACTTAGTTACAGATCGGGTACTGTACACTCACACTGGATACTTTACATCATATATACATGTATACAACCACAGTACTGAGAACACAGGCTCTGAGGCCAAACTGATTTGTTTAAAAGGTGGACCCAGGGCCAGCAGGATGGCTCAGTGGGTAGAGGCCCTGGCCAGCAAGCCTGATGATCAGAGTCTGATGCTTCAGACCCATAGGGTACAAGGAAAGAACCAACTCCCATGACATCCCATATGCTGTTGTCCTCTGACATCCAAGGGCGCTCTTTAGCATGCACATGCCTCTCCTGTGCCACATACACAATAAATAAGTACAATGTAACTTAAGCAAGCTGGACCTGTCTCATCACTGTGGAACTCTGGGTGGTTCTGGTTTTATTCTTGTCACCTGAGTACTGGGGATAAGAACAGGATTGGTTAACCTGGCTGCTAGAGCATGTGACACTTTCACACAGGAAGACCTAAGTGAATGCACTGCATTACTGAGGAATGTCTGCATCACTGTTGGTATTGTGTTGTCGTTGTTGTTGCTGTTGTTGTTGTTGTTGTTACTTTTGTCCTTTTAAAATATCAGTTAAAATAAACTATTTGACTTTGCATCTCCTCTTTGGGACTGCTTCTTCCTTCACAATGATTCTACCAGGTATTTGCATTATGCCTTTGCCAAAGTCCTCTGTATATTTGGAAAGTTGGTATGAGATAAATAACACAGATCTTTTCCCTTGCAAATAACATCGTACGGAAACAATATTCCACAACAATGGTCCTTAAGACATGGGGTGCTGGAGTGGGGTGAAGTGAGCTGGAGTCCAGGCTCTAGCTTTAGATGTGTGGTCACAGAGGCAAGTTATTTTCCTTACTAATCTGTGGCGAGGCATAGGCCCCTCCCGGGCATGCAGACAGGATCTCAACATAGATTATCACCTCAGAAGTCACTTACCAAGGGTGAACTTTCAGACCATTAGAAAAAGCACTGTCTGGGTGGCCTCATCTAAACTGCTGAGCAGCATCCAGATAGTTGATGGAGAGGAGGCTCTCTGTTGTTGGCTTTGAAGGTGGAAGGCATAGGGAGTGTGAGCCTGTGGGGACTAAATGCAGTAAGGGCAGAGCACCAACCCTGAGGAACTGGACTGAGAAAAGGTTAGGCCTGGAGAGACATCAACCCAGTCTAACATCGTGACTTCTGTGCTGTGAAACCCCAAGCAGAAACCCTGCTCCTGGAGCCTCTCACTTCTGCCGTACAGAACTGAGCCATGAATGGGTTTCATGTCACCAAAGTTATGACAATTTGCTGCTCCATGATAGAAAGTCAACTTCTATTCTTGGGGTTTGCTTTCAGAAGTGGTCATTTGCAAAAACACTCTACCAAGCCTGGTGGGACTAACGGAAGAGCTGTTGCTGTCACTGCCATGGTTACTATCTCAGAATGGGACAACAGCCTCTTCTTAATGCGGGGAGATGAAAACTTTAAAAATAAAATTTGAGGGAATAAAACTATATTAAAGGGGATTCTGAGTGCTAAAAGGTTTCAAATAGAATATTCTCTTATTTCTAGCACTTTTAAAAGAACATACTTTAACAATGAAGTATTCATTGGCCTTTGTATTTTATTTTATTGGGTTTTATCTGTTATAGGACCTCAATACATTGCTCACACTGGTCTCTCAAATTCCTAGTGATCTTCCTGCCTCAGTCTCCCTGGCTCCACACGGCATGTGAGGATACAAACTGAGGTTTCTGTACTCACAGGACAGGTCCTTTTCCAACTGAGTCACCTCCTCAACCCTTCCCTCATCTTTCAAATGAAAATATCACTCAGCTCTCAATAACCATGGGTTCTAAATCCACTGCTTTGACCATGGATCAGAAATACATGAGGGTTGGAGAGGTAGTTCAGTGATTAACAGCGCTGGCTGTTCTTCAAGAGGACCAAGTTCAAGACCAAGGCACCCATATGGTGGCTCACAAACACCTGTAACTCCAGTCCCAGGGGACCTCTTCTGACCTCTGTAAGTGCTCAGGCACACATCAAATAAAAATTTTAAAGTAATTTTAAAAATACTTGAAAGTAAAACAGGAACTGCACCAGGAGTGAGCATCACCAGAATGTTTCTCTTGTCATTAGTCCCTAACCGGCTACTATAATAAAATATTTAAAATATTTCTACAGTGTTTACAATGCTTTAGGTAGCACAGAGATCCACAGACGTTTTAATGTGTACAGGAGAATATGTACTTCTCATACAAACGCCTAGGGACTTGGATATGAGGAGGTCTTAGATCCACACCCCTCTGTATTGTCTACACTGGAGGAATACCATGGTCTGACCTGGAGCCCTTGTTCAGTAAACAGAAGTGAGACTGAGGCAGAGGTTGGGCCTGGTGATGGAGGTCTGCTGCTGCCTCCTTTGATGCTTGGCAACAGTAAGTATAAGTAGAAGGGACTGTCACCCTACTCAGTTGTGGATGTAAGAGAGTCTCAGACGGAAGACTTGACAGCTCCCTTCCAGACACCAGGAGCAGGGTGAGTAAGGCCATGGGGTGAGGAACCAGGACTCACTCCAAAGAGAAGTGCCAGTCCTTAATTCTCCCCTTTGGAGCAGCCCTCAGAGTGATCACAACTGTTTCTGGTCTCTCCAGGAACTGGACTCTCTCTGGGAAACAGTGTTAAACTCTTCCTCTGAGCTACTGGCCCAGCCTCACCTCAAGTGGCACAAAACCTGGCCAGAGGGAGGCACCTCACCAAGCCCTGTCCAGCTGGGCTGCTGGACACCATCCTCTTAATCAGAGTGGTTAGTCATCACATAGCACATAGTTCAGGCTGGGGGAGAGCTCTGCAATAGGACTTTACCTGTGGACCCTAGAAACAAAAATTTCTGTTTCCTCTGTTCAGATCAGCCTATCCCTTTAAAAAAAAAAAACAAACCATAGACAGAAGATGATACAGACCCATAGAGTGACAAAGCAGAGAAAGAACATACTCCTGGATACAGCCATACCTGAAGTCCACCCACCTTGGCTTACTTCAGTCATATGGACCATCAGTTCCCTTTTCACTGGTGGTGGTTCTCATTGAGTGCTTTACCTGCATCCAGAGTTCTGACCAGGCCTTCAGCTAGACAAGACTGTGCCGTATGTGAGAGTCTTGAGATGTCTCCAGAGTAAAGACTAGGCACTAGAGAAACAGCCCAGAAGGTGTCTGAAGCCCCTGCTGCTCTAGCTGAGCTCCAGTACCTCCAGCACTACTCTGTGCAGAGGAGGTCCCTGTGAGGCACTCTCCAGCTCATCTACGGACAAGAGCAAGAAAGTCAGTTCCATGGGCCAGGGAAGTGACTCCATGCTTAAAGGACTTGAAGAGCAACTGGAGTTTGGGTCCCTAGAATCTAAAGAAATGCCAGAAGGGAGTGACAGCCTGCCTCTAATTATGGCCTTTTACTGAGCTCCTTGTCAGCCAGCCAGTCTCCTCTCTCTGTCTCTGTCTCTGTCTCTCTGTCTCTCTGTGTCTCTAACAATGGCAACCTGGGACAGGGTTAACCTACTCTGTAAGCAGCAGACCAGATGCAGCATCACTGGCCCTTCCTGGCTCTCTCCACAGACAAAATGCCTACAGATACAGTTAAGAACAAAGCACATGCCCGATGCTTGTACAACACGAGGAGGTAGTTGTACAATTCACTCTGCACAGCCTTTGACAGCAGCGGGATATCCTCCCCTCTGCTCTTCAGCTACTCCCAACCCCCAGATCTTTCCCACGTGTGCATGTCTCTTCACCTCTCACCTAGAACAACGTGGTTCATCTTTCCAGGACACCGCTCACCACCCTGACTCCATACCTCAGCCCTACTTCCTAACAACTGCCCCGGACCTGAGTGAGCACACTCGGCATCCTTTTCTTCCGCAAGCTACAGAACAACAGACTTGCAAACACTTGCCCTATAATGGTTCTCTCCACCACGTGTACGAATACAGAAAATTTGCTAGCACACAGATTCTAAAACCGTCCTTTCTAAACATAGAAGGAAACGTGTTCCAGGAATGCTTTGCTCTAGGGACCCTAGAAGAGCGTTGCACAGCTCAGTCTAACAGAGCTGAGATCGACTTGCATTCCAGATCTGCACCACCAGATGACTTCACAGTGGCAAGGCCTTCCTCCTGGCACACTGGGTCTTTCGTAGTACCACAGAGTCCTGCTGGGAATGAGATTGTTTGCACTCTCTGGGGTTTCTTCCCCCACACATGCCACTGCGGATCCTCCTCAGTGATGGGTCTAGCCACAGAGAAATATGAAAACAGCCAGGCCCAATGCCTTTCCCTCTGGTGTACCTTGATGCCATTTTGTCTGACTTTTTCAAGAAGCCCCGGGGCCAGAAAAAAATCAAAGAAAGAACAAGAAACCAAGATAAACACTGCCACTGACCCAAGCACCAGTTGAAATTTAGTTATTCATGCCAAGGTAGCAAGTTGAGAAATTCTTACTGATTTATTAATTTTGCAACATGGGGGAGCAGACCTGGGGCCTTGTGTATGATTATCAAGCACTCAGACCAAGGTTTTCTGAAATAGGATCTCACTAATGTAGCCCAGGCTAGCTAGGCATGATCCTCTGCCTCTGCAATTTATAGATGTGGGTCTCTAAAATAATTTCCCAAGAGGGTACAGATATTGACATCTCAGACATTGACCACAGACAGAATAATCAACCCAGCTGGCCTGGGATAGAGGGTTGACTCCCTGAAGTGTGGGACCTTGGATACTAAAATCTGAACAGTCCCTTGGCAATTTGAGATGGGCCTTCTGCCCTATGTACCTACCCCTTTTGGCTAACAACACTGAAAAGCAGGATAACACTGAAGAGGGATAGATAAGAACATTGAAAACAAGGCCCTTCCAAAAGACTGTCTCGCTCACAAGGTTTCTACATGGTCCAAAATGACATCAGTGGTCAGTTTCTGAAGTGTGTCTAGGCTGCATGGTCAACAGAGACTTCCAGCCAATGACTCTGAGAAATGTTACAAATCCCCCTTCTGGAATCTCCAGATATTAACCCATCTCTGACATGTTCTACAGTGGTGAACACATTTTACACGGCATATTCAGCATGTCACAAATATACTACACCCCACAAACTTTTCCATCTCTTGCTGGTCACAATCATCCCCTGAACACATTTGGGAAATGGTGGTTTTATCCATAAAAACATGAACAGCAGGCATAAGACCTACTTCAGCCAGTCACACACCTACCTCAGAAGTCAATACAATTTTCTTTCTTTCTTTCTTTCTTTCTTTCTTTCTTTCTTTTTTTTTAAAGGCCAGGCCTGGTAGTGAACACTTTTTTTTTTTTTTTAAGATTTCTTTATTTATTATACGCAAGTATACTGTAGCTATCTTCAGACACTTTTTCTTCTCGCTCTGGCCCTGCTCACTGTAGCTGTCTTTAGACACTCCAGAAAAGAGCATCAGATCTCATTATGGATGGTTGTGAGCCACCATGTGGTTGCTGGGATTTGAACTCATGACCTTTGGAAGAGCAGTTGGCGCTCTTAATCACTGAGCCATCTCTCCAGCCCCAGTCAATATAATTTTCATGCTCAAGGAAAAGTATGTTGTAACCCAAGCAAAAACAGTCTCATAGGCCAGTGAGATGGCTCACTGGATAAAGGTGATTATCATCAACCATGACCAGTGTTGAATCCTGGGACCTATACGGTGGAAGAAGAAAATGGACACCCACTCACAAGTTGTCTTCAGATTTCCACACATGCACCATGGCACACACACACACCCACAAACAGCAGATAAATAAATATTTAAAATTAGTGTCATTCCACAGTTTTAATAAATGACTGCAATCTATTCACAACTTCAAAGGGTGACTAGAACCAGTTAGAACAAATCAAAATCATATTGACTAAGGACTTGAAACACAATTTAACAATGTCATGTGGATGTTGTATGAGACAGATGCTGTTCATGCCTTCAACAAACCAGGCATTAGGCCAGGCCTAGTTCTACAGCAGTAAACAAGAAATAAACAAGGTCTCGACATATTTCTGCTTGGGGATTCCAAGCTTGCAAAGTACTTCAGCAGGTACCTAACCCAATACAGTGGTAAGACACGCAGAGGTACCTAGGAAGGCTCTTGAGCCAGCTGCATAACAACTGTCCACGGAGGGGTGGACATCAGAGATGAAATGGATAGGCCTGGGACAGCATGTTACGAGCACCATGCTGGATAGAGGATCCTCATAGGCAATGGCCTGGGCATGAAAGAACTCAGAGCATCCTACGGATCCAAAGGTCACAGCTAGAGCCACTGAGTACCTTGGATCCTCTATGTGCCATGACTGACATCATCACACTCATATCAAGGAAGATGACGGCACCAAGAGGTCGAACTGCTTGACCCTTCCTAGGCCAGCAAGAGTCTGGTGTTTTGTACTTGAGGAAATTTCATGAGTGCCTTAAACCCTTGGAGAGCAACACCCCCACCCCCGAAAGTTTGCGCCTGCACACAATAATCAGACTGGCAGTTGCTCACTTCCTTTTCCTCCGCTTCAAGGAGCATAGGAACATGGCATGATGCTTGCTTAACACTTTGGTGTTTTCACACGAGTCTTTTACAGCCACATGCTCTGTGTCCAGGGCAGGCCATAACATCCATGCATGAACACATGGGTGCTGTCCCCAGGTGAAGCTTGTTAGGAGAGTGAAGTACAGCATACCATGTCCCCACCAATGGGATGGGGTCACCGAAGATGGACACTTACCCCTCTGAAATTCCAGGCTTTGGGAGAGGGAAACATGGAGAAGCTGTTCGGCCTCAGCCGCTTGGGTCTAGAAGAGAAAAGACAAAGGTCAGTGTTTAGTGATGAGATGCACAGGGGAAGTGGACAGATGGCCTGGGGCATGAGTCGGATGACTCTTTCAGAGACTTTGGCAGCTACTTTCACACCAAACCCCAGCTTGACCCCCCCCAAGAGAAAAGTCCCACAGCCCCACAGAAAAGTCAACCTTTCAACCCGTGAAAATGAAATCTACAGCTAAACCCAGATGCAACCAAAAGTCAGACCCAATGATGCCCAGGATCTGTCTTTATTTCTAACATACAAATTCCCAAATGGACACCATCAGGTGATGTAATGTTCATGGCTTGGATTCAGGCAGGAACCCTCCCTCATTATGCACAGGCTGAGGAGCCCCGGTGTCTCCCCGAAGGCCACACAAGCTCTAGGTTTTTAATTTTTTATTATACTTATTTATTGTGTATGGTGGGTTCAGTGTGCCATAGCACATAATTGGAGGTCAGGGGAAAACGTGAGGAAATCAGTTCTCTCTTGCCACGTGTGTCCTGGAGATTAAACTTGGGTTTTCGGGGTTGGCAGCAAGGGCCTTCACAGGCTGAGTCATCGCACCAGCTCCACCATATTTTTTTTTTTTTTTTTGAAGTGAAGGTAAAAATAAAAACATTTTTATGCAAAATAAAAGATGGAAATTTGATGGGAAAAAATCCTTGCATGATAATAAAGTAAATAAACCATATAACCTAGAGCACGAGACAGAATTCTGTTTGTAAGTGGGATAAGCAGAGCAAGCCTGAACACAGAGGAAGGGGGTTGTCGTGAAGTGCTAGCAGGAAGGGGGAACCAGTTACGCAAGCCCCTATTTCTGACTCACATATCTCCTTACTCACTTTGGGATGATAACAATCCCTGCACCTGCCGACCTGCTCCACTTCCCCCATCCTGTCTGTCTGTCTGTCTGTCTGTCTGCAGAGCCACTTTTCCCTGTTCAGCCTCTTTAAGGAGACCTGCCAAGCTGTACAATTCTCTTCTTCCCAGGGCCTGGTATAGTTCCTACCCTGGTCATCAAGGAGAAAGAACCTGCAAACTGTCACGATAAACTCAGACACTCCCGAAGACATTGTCCATCAAGACACAGGGCAAGGCTCTTGCCCTTCTCCATGGTTCAAGAATTACCATGGGTGACGGTTGATATTTTCTCATGCTCGTTAGGCATGACCAACCTTTCTGCAATGAAGTCAAGACGGCAAAGACAGGCCAGTGGTGGGAGAAAGGATCCAAGGACTGGGGTCAATGCCAGGTCCACAGTGACCTTGGGCAGTTTCCCTAACTTCCCCCAGTCTTCAGTCTCCAACATGGAATGGCATGTGAAAAGTTCTCACCTCCACAGGGTTACCCTGAAGAGTTAAGCAATGATTGCTCTGGGGTACTCTGCCTTCTCCCTGGCTCACACTGCGTACATGTTAGCTCTAAAGACCTGTGCAGTCTACAACATGCAGGGAACAGTTTTAGGAATGGGACTATAACTGAGAGCAAACACAGTCCCTGCTCTCTTGGAAGCTCACATTAGGAAGTGGTCAGCTATACTGAGAACAACACAGCAGGGCACAGAGGATGGGGGGGGGGCGGCGCTGGGGGTTGGGAGAATGGTGAGACTAGCTACCACTTTATACGGACAGGGCAGGCTTCTCCAAGAAAGCAATGATTCAACATAGACCTTCAAAGAATGGAGAGAGTGTGCCATGCGTCCTGGACATCCAAGGTCCTGGGGCAGGTGGGAAATGTTTGGAGCAGCTGATAAGATGCAAGGGTGGGGTAGGGAGTGGATGGAGAATTCAGAATCACAGCAGCAAGAACCAGGGGGTTTAGAGTCTTATAGGCAAGATCTTTAGATTTTAGTCTAGGTGAAATGCAAGCTCTGAACAGAAGACAAACTAGGTCTAAATTTTCAAAGGATGGCTTTTAGTGCAATATGAAAAAAGCTCTAAGAAACAACCCAGGACAGGGCAAAGGTGAGATGGTCTCGAAAAGACCCTGATGAGGAATGGCGCGAACTTGGACCAACAGTGGCAGAAGGCATGGGACAGGAGGCAGGTGAAATAAATGAACTAAAGATGCTCTATGAATTCCAGACCCAACTGGGAACAGAGAGAAGATCTAGGGGGAGAACAGAGTTGGGACGGAACTCACAAGCAGACTTATCACACTTCAAATGATAGAGCCCTCAGGGAGGAGCTGAGGAGGTGCAGCTGGATACAAGGGGCAGAGAGCATTCATGAGTAGTTAGCCTATAAACACAGAAAGACGGCCTGCCAAGACAAGAAAGCACTTGAGGCAGGGAACACTGTAGGGGGTGAGAGGGAGGTGGCATCAAATGACAGGCATCCTTCAAGGAAGTCAGTGGAGCACAGTCAGGGGAACAGAGACATCTTTATTGGCAAGAGGTTCCCAGGGACTTGCCATAAGGATCTTAGTGATGCTGAGGACAAGAGCCAAGAGTCCCTGTCCAACAGTGAGACAGAAGTGTTATTTGTACAGAATGGGAATTGATGGAGATCCTAGCTATTGGTTAATCCAATGAAGTCTTGAGCCCATGACCTCCTAGAAGCAGGCATGTTGTCTGTCTTTTTATGACCCACTTGGAGAATAGAGAATCCATTTAGATAAATCAGTATCTGAAGACTTGCCTGAACGTTCTTGACATCCGCTGTCATGTAGCCCAGGCCAACAGTGCTCCCTGCTCTGGCAGTACATGGTGAAGATAATAAGAAATGGCACAACCGAAGGGCTGCTCCTCTCCCTTAACCACAGGGCACTTACTCAGTGCACACAGTATGCCAGTGTCTGAGCCATTGCTGTTCTCACCTCATTACCAGGGTATGCATAGCAGACCAAAGTTCAAACACTGAAGCCAGCCATGAGCTGCTAGAATCAAAGAAACCTTGGGATATTTTTAAGGGATATTTTGTAACACAGGTTGTTTGAAAATATACTGTTGGGAATATTTTTTTAATATTCAGAGGCTATGAATGATGATTCTGAAGCATTTGAGACACTTTTAGAAGCTGAAGGAAGGCTCTCCTTCCATCACTCTGACTGTATCCATCTGAACTGCAACATGTTTGCATGGTGAAAGGTTTCCTTGTATCCTACGGAAATCCACATCCTGAGCCTGCAGAGGTCACAGCCCGGCAGAGCAGTCTCACATCCCTCCGGAAAGAATCATTAGTTTTCTACTCTTTAATCAAGCAGCAACAGACAGTCATTTTTCTAAAGCTTGCCTGGGGAGCCCCAGTTCTTTCCTGAGCGTGTGTTTTTCTAACCAGGACTCGGTGTTCGGACTCTACCTCCCCATGAGTCCCCTGGAGAGCTGCCCCCAATCTGTATGGAATAAGACACCAGATCGCTTTGCTCAGGAGGAAAACATGGAATCCGGTCACTAGCACCTGATCCTCAACAGCACTGGCTTTCAGCCTGTACCAGTGGGAGCCCTCAGTCCCTCTATTGTAGACAGCCAAGGTTTCCTTTTAGCAAACCAGCACTTACAGAGTGCTTACTGTGTGCCAGGTACTGGGAGAAGTGCCTATCAAACATTAACTCATTCTGTCTTCTTCACAAAGGAGGAAACCAAGGTTTTAACAGGTTAAATGATTTGCCCCAAAGCACAAAGCTAACTGATGCCAAAGCCAGGATTTGAACTCGGACAGTTCTCATTCTATGGTGCACAAAAGAAACACTTGATAAAACCATTGCAGAAAGACTTTTTTACCAAAAGCAATTCACAGATTCACGGCAATCCCCACCCAAATCCCAATGGCATTTCTCACTGACCTACAAAAACAAGAACAGAAATCTTGAAGTTCATATGAACACATGAAGACCCCAAATCGTCAAGGACAACCTTAGCAGAAATAACGGTGCTTGAGTTTTAGTGTCCAACCTCAAATTATAATATAGAGCCATCACAACAAGGGTAGCATGGTACTGCTACAGACTCAGAACAATGGAGCAGAAGAGCCAGAAGTAAACACACACAGCTACAGTTACATAATATAAAATGCAAATTTATCTATTGAGAGGGTATGTCTGAGTATACAAACAACAAACGGAGGGCAGAGGGGTAACCTGTGGAGTTGGTTCTGTCCTTCCATTCTGTGGGTCCAGGGGCTGAACTCAGCCACAGAGCTCTGGAGCAAGCCCCTTTACCTGATGAGCCATCATCTTGCAGGTCCCAAGACTTCAAGCTATAAGCAGAGGCAAGGACTTTCTGAAAAGGACTGTGGTAGCACAGAAAATAGTCCCAAGAAGGGTTGTTGGATAGCTCAGTGCTCAAGAGCACTATCTGCCCGGCAGAGCACCTGGGTTTGGTTCCCAGCACTGACATGGTGACTTACCTATTAACTACAGGTACAAGGAGTCCAAAGCCCTCTTCCAGACCTCTTTCGCACCAGGCACACATATAGTGTACATACATACATGCAGGCACTCAAACATACACATAAAATAAAAACATCTTTAAAAATTGAAAAATGAGAGTATGTAAAACTTAAAAGATCAGTGAAGAACAATCTCTTAAAGAGGAGACCATCTTCAGAAGGGGCCCTAGCCAGTACTCACAGAAGCTTAGTACCCAGGGACGGAGATCTGAAAGGTAAACACACAGACACAGACAGACAGACAGACAGACACACACACACACACACACAATCATCCAGTGAGGAAACAGCTAATTAAGTGAATACATAATTCTCCAGAAAGAAAATACAAAGATGCTCCTTAGCCATTAGAGAAACATAAATTAAGTCTGCTTTAAGATTTCATCTACCCCAGTCAAAATGGCTGTCATCTCAAGAAAACAAAGGAGACAGGTGTGGGAGTCCCCACATCTTTGATCCCAGTGCTTGGAAAGCAAAAGCCTAGAGATTTCTGAGTTCAAGACCAGCCCAGTCACTATAGAGAGTTTCAAGCCAGACTGGGCTAAATAGTGAGACACTGTCACCAAAAACAAACACACACACACACACACACACACACACACACACACACACACATATACACACACACACTCGAGGGGCTGGGGAGATGGCCCACTCTGCAAAGTACTTGCCATGTTGGTGCGAGCACCTGAGTTCACAGCACCAGCACACATTCAGGACCCAGACCTGAAGGCATGCTTTTGTAACCCCAGCACTGAGGAGGGAGAGAGACAGGTGGAGACACAAACATACACACGGACACACACGCAGTAGTACTATGATAAAAAGGCATCAGTCTTACAGAGTTTCTTTCATCTGCAAATGAAGATCTACGAAAGCTGGGAATGTTTGCCTTCCTGGGCAGCTGGAGGCTGGGGCAGGAGTGCTTGAGGTCGGTAGCTCAGGGCCAACACCTCGAAACCTTATTTAAAAAAGAAAGACTGGCCGGGCAGTGGTGGCGCAAGCCTTTAATCCCAGCACTAGGGAGGCAGAGGCAGGCGGGATTTCTGAGTTCGAGGCCAGCCTGGTCTACAGAGTGAGTTCCAGGATAGCCAGGGCTACACAGAGAAACCCTGTCTTGAAAAACCAAAAAAAAAGAAAGAAAGAAAGAAAGAAAGAAAGAAAGAAAGAAAGAAAGAAAGAAAGAAAGAAAGAAAAACTGATAAATGTTTCCAAATGCACAGAGTTCAGGGTTAGCCTGAAATCCACATACTCCTCAGCCAAGCCCCAAACACTGTAAATATAGACAGGTACCACCAGGCCCGGTCTTTTTTTTTTTCTTACAGGGGTTGGGGACAATTCCAGGGCCTCATGAATTCTAGGCAATTGTTCCAAAACTGACCTATATTTCCATCCCTTTAAAAACTTTCATGGCTGACTTTTCTGAATATTTTAAAGGAATTTAGAGCAAGTAATTCTTAGAAAGTAATTTTGTAATCATTCTTAGAAAGATTTTTTCAATCACCATCAAGATCTGAAGAGATGACTTGGCAGTTAAGAGCATTTAAGGACTCAGATTTGTCAGATGGCTCATAACTGCCTGTAACATCAGCTCCAGGGGATCTGATGCCCTCATTCGGCCTCTGTGAGCAAGCGTGCACACACACACCTGCACACCCACGGCCACACCTTACCTATAAATAAGAAATAAAATAAATATTAAAAATCACTATGAACTGAAACTATCTTTTTGATCTTTGTATAAAAATAAGATAAGGAAAAAAGTAGACATGTCAAACTACATCTAAATGATAAACAAAAAGGAGGTAAATTCAAGTCCTGTGGCCTGGACCTTCTCCTAGTTCCTAGGGACTACCTGAACAAATCTTTGTTACACCCCATCCCCTGGCTGGGCTGCCTTGTCTGACCTCAGTGGGAGAGATACCCCTAGTCCTGCTGTGACTTGATATGCCAGGTCAGACTGGTATTCATGGGAGGGCCTTCCCTTCTCCTCAGAGAAGGAGAGGGAGCAACGGAGGGAAGAGGGTTTGGGAGGGTGGGCCTGGAAGGGGAAGGAGGGGCCATGATCAGGATGGAAAGTGGATAAATAAATGAATGAATGAAAACAAGTGTTACTATTCGGGTTTTGTCCAAGAAGGGAGGAACAGAAGAAACTCCTCATATTTTCTTCAATACTATGCTGATCCGCAGCTAATAAATCAGCAGGTAGGTGGCCCAGCATGTGCACAACCAAAATCCTGAAACGGAGTCCTCAGAATGGGCGTTTCTAGTTAATGCTCTCTTGCTCCTAGCAACTAAGACACCACAAATTCTCAAATTAGCCAGCATCACTTAAAGTAGTTTATTGACTCTGATACAGGACCCACCACAGTCTCCAGGGTAATTAGAAGCTCCATAAATGCTGTTCTTGGCAGTAACTGGGGCCACACATAAAATCTTGTTTATTCCCAAACTGTCAGTGAATTAGGGTGGTGAAGCCTAGCCTGAGGCGGGCTTGTCGGAGCACATGTAGAGGAGAGGGAGGTGAGTGTCTGATGTGAAGACAGGTCTGGGGCAGAGGCAGGGGCATGAGCCAAGGCCAGGCCTTCAATACTAATGTTTGTAGGTAGACATAGATGGTGACCTGCTCCCCCGACCCCTGATACCTGCCTGTGAGGGTAACTGTGAGGGGATCTAGGTGCTGTAGCAAACAGCAAGCGACTCCCCAAGGCCTGGTCACCCACTCAGGCAGCTGGGAAGGGGGAAAGAGTGTGAAAGGGGAGAGGGAATGTGCTAGAGGGTGATATTTTTAGTATTTTCATGACATTAATACCATTTGTACTGGGGTAGGCCAGAGGTTGACATCAGGACATCGTCCTCTGTCACCGACCATCTTATTGTTTGAGACAGGTCCTAGCACTAAACCTGGAACTTAGTTATTAGATTAGCTGGCCAGTGAGTTCATGGTACCCGCTTACTGCTGCCTCTCCCTCTTACTGATGCCATCAGCACACACGTGCCAGCCCACTGATTCCAGCTTTTATAAAGATGCTCATGATTGCACGGCAAGCACGTTATCCTCTGCGTCATCTCCCCTGCCCCAACAGTGTTCTGCTAATTAACTCCCCAGATCCTCATAGGTCCCTATGGACGAAGGCAATAACAGGGACAGGTGGTAGCTGGGGGTGGGGTGGGGGTGGGCTTCAACGTGAGCACAACTAGGCGGCCCCATTCCAGGAACCTGAGAAATAAGGATTTCTTTTTTTCCTGACCAGTTAACCAGAATATACTAATTGTGTGTCACATACCAAATATTTCTATCATACACAGCCTGCCTGAACGCATAGGACAGTGCAAAGCTGTTCTCCTGGGCACCTCATCTTCATCTTCCAACTGGGCGTGCAGGGCCAGTGCTTGATCAGTGTTACTATGGTTATCACCATGGCAATCTCACCTTGTTATCCAAGCAGAGATGCTCCTCCCAGCTCCTCTGGGACATGGCTTGATTCATGGACCCAGCCAGCGCTTGCAAGTTCATCCTTCGCCTACCCGAGACTTGCTCATACTTTTATATGATTGTGACCCTTGGTTTCCTAGATGTATTGGGACCAGGCTGTTGGGCAGGTAGGGCTCATGGAAAGACCAGGTAGAGAAAAGAGATCTGCAGAGAGGGCAGCTGACACCCTCTCCCATGCCCTAGCCTGACCCTGCAAAAGGTCAGAGCCATTGTCCGGAAGAAAGCACAATGCTGGAAGTGAACAGAGGGGACAGCTGAGCATGACAGGGAGACATGGGGGTTGTCACTGGGGAGCCCCAAATCTTGAAGAGTCATGCGGATACATGGTATCTCTGAATAGATATTTTTATTAATCACATCTCCCTGAGTAGCCCAAAATCCAGTCTTCACATCTCAGCGTCTTAGGTAACTGGGATTATATGCATAGCTCTAGCTCAGATAGCCATAGCTTTTCCTAGTCAAAAATACCACTAAATAAAACACCTCTTAAGAGACTAGAGCCGTGATTGAGTTTTCCAAAGCAGTTAAGGTCAAGGAAGAAACACTAAAATTTGTCTTAAAATTTCTTAAAAAGCCAATTCTATACTAGTGATTTCTTAGGGTGAAGACTAACCACGCCCTTACCAAGTCACACACTCCCTGAATTATACTTCCTATTACATATTCCTGGAATATGAAACTTTGTGATTCATATACATTAATTTTGTAATCATAAGATACCAGTTGGTTTCTTTTGTATGTGTGTGGGGGGAGTGTTTTTGTTTTGGTTTGGTTTTGGTTTGGTTTGGTTTTTTTTTCGAGACAGGGTTTCTCTGTGTAGTCCTGGCTATCGTGGAACTGACAGAAATCCTCCTGCCTCTGCCTCAGGTGTGCTGGGATTAAAGGTATGGGCCAGCACTGCTCTGCTTGTTTTTTAAAAACTGAAATGCATTGGTCATATGTAGCTGGAAGAAGAAACCCAACCTACTAAACAGCACCAAACACTGCCCGCCTTCCCTAGTAATCAGTAAAACAGAAATCTAAAGAAGCGAGTAGATCTGCTTCCATAGAGCAGTTTTTAAAGGTAACAAGGAGCGTGGGCAGACAAGAGATGTTGGTACTGGGCCTCAGAGTTTTAACCATATAAACCAGTGGTTCTTGACCTTCCCAACTCTTTAATATGGTTGTGGTGAGCCTCAACCATAAAATTATTTTTGTTGCTAATTTATAACTGTAATTTTGCTACTGTTATGAATCATAATGTAAATCTCCGTGTTTTCCAATGGTCTTGGGCAACTCCTGTGATAGGGTCATTTGACCCCCAAGTGGTTCACAACCCATAGTTTGAGAACCTCTGCCATAGACTATCAGAATATTCCCACATGTCATTTGGTAGCAATTTAAGGAGCATTTTCCAAGAGCATGGAAGTAACCCAGATGCTCAATCATATGATAATTTCTGTGACACCATGATCTCAAACACATATATAGCACCTCAGATGGCTCCTCCCCCATGACTCTAGACAGAGAAGCCAGACACCTAGCCAGCAATGGAGACTGATTGTTAAGGCACTGCCTTGCAGAGTTCAACCTGGTGAATAAGGAGTACAGTAGCCTCCCAGCCAGTGTGGACATCTGGATCCATCTGGATCCGGCATCTTCACACAGGTGCACTCTGGATCTATCTGGACATGGTGCCTTCACAAATGTGTACTCTACATGTGCTCTCACCCAGACAGCTGAGCAAATGGAGACACAGGTGTGAGACAGATAGTCTTCAAGAGGCTGGGACAGATTCTCAGGCTATTCTCCTTCTCAGGTGACAGAATATTGCCTACCTCAGAAACCAAGCACAGAATCTATAGTGGGGCCTGCTCGACCCTGCCCATAGGGTGAGCACACTAAGGGTGAGACTATCTCTTTGAAGACATCTTTCCCTAGGAGCTGCATCTTCCCAGAGCTCTCAGCCCTGTTCCCACTGCCAGGAGTTAGGAAGAGAAAAGGCATAGAATCAAGAGAGGAATTGTGCTCTCAAACAAGCACCTTGCTAACAATAAAACAGTCACCCTCTAAGAGCTATGTGTGGTGCCCATCACCCTAAAACACATGAGGATGGGAACCCACTCATGTGCACAGATACTCCAGTTCCTCATCTTCCCCACAGGGAGGATAATGGCACCAACTTCAGAGGGTTTAGCTGGTGAGCAAATTAAGTAACTCCATCTGAAGAACAGATATGAAGGACATACAAAGATAGCTATTGGTGTGTGAGTTAATCATCACATTTGCCTATTACCTGTGGCTGCTTGGAGGTGACAAGGACCTGAGATTTGTTCTTTTATTTAAACCTGACAATATCATCTAAGTAGACATGGAGATGGAGATGCTGAGGGGCAATGGGACAAAGGCCTGGCAGATCTCACAGGAAGGAAAACACAATGTGCCAGGCTCTGAATCCAACCGGCTGCACCAAGGGCTTGTGTCCACTGCATAGCCTTGCTCTGAAAATCCAACCCAGCATGTGACTGGCTACTGTGGCTGCCACTTCTTCCTGTAGAGGTTGATGTGCAGTTTTCCTAACTCTGAGGTTACTCATTCACTCCCTGCCTCTCCCACCAAGCAAGTGAATGTTTGTCCCTGAAGAAATCTGACCAACAGGAAGAACCAGTAACTCTCACCAGCACAGTCACCAAGAGCAATCCCCACCACCTGTCCCGTTTACCAAGAAGTACAATGGCATGGTCTGTTAAGATGAGACAGAACCATGAAAATGAATATCTACATAGGGACATCCAGCATCTTGCAAGCACATGCTAACATCCATGCTGCTGTTTTTTCTATCTAGTTGTTGATAACCACGTGCCATTTCAATGATGGTACCCTTACGAGTGTACCCTGAGAGGTGAAGCCAGGACAAATATTCCTGAAAGGGCCATCTTGATCTTTGGAGCATGAAATGAAGGCCATGGCAGGGGACAGTAGTAGCACTACTTAATTGCCTTAATTGTTTTGAATTGTTTTGATTATCAAAATGAGTGCGGTTATGAGTTTGGTGGCTGTGTTAAAGTTCCTCTGGGAGAGAGGTCAGGCTATACCCTCAATGATTTCCAGTTACTGAACCAAGGACATGCTAATTTGGGAGAAAGGTTCTGTATTTGTGTTGACAGAAAAGGAGAATAGGCTCTGGTCTCCTTCCAGAGTGATATGGATCAGATATGACAGGGGAAGACCATCTGAAGATTTTGAAAAAAAAAATCGAGAAAATTAAACAAGACAGGTGAGATTCATGTATTATAGAATGTACAGTTTTGACAAGATTCATCCTCAGAGATACTGAACTGACCTGCTTGACCCCCTGCTTCCTGATACTGCTTTGGGGATTGCTGCTGATTCCAGATCCTCTCTCCTCATTCAACCTTTCAGACAGACCCAGTCTGTCTTCCAGACCCAGTCAGAACTTCAGTCATGCCCTCAGCCTTCTAAGCATACAGAGACTAGATAACAGATGCTAAAGCTAGCTTTCTTAAGTCTAACCAGTTTTCTAGTTTTCCTACCCCTTCCCACGCCTTTAAAGAATTTCTCTTCACCCATAATCAGCAGGAAGAAGCTATAGAGAGTCATCAGCCTGATTCCTTGGGTTTGGGTGTCTGGTTATGGTTATTTTACAAATTAGATAGTTTGTCATTTTAAGGGATAATTTGGGAATGGTTATAATTTGGACACAGAGGAAATAGATGGGATAGATTGCTAAATTTTCTTGAACAAAACACTGTATAGCCATAATCTTACATTGGTAGAAATCTTTGTAATTGATGTAAAATTGAAGTTATAATTTCTTATATTGGTATAGAATTTATATATTGATATAGAATTAAGGTTTTCATTGATATGAATATGCATATTGACACAAAATTTGAGATTAATATTGTTACTCTTAGGTAGGATTGTGCCTATGCAACTCATTTAAGAACAAGATGATTAACACAAGTTAAGGACCAGATGGTAAACTCATGGTTAGCTTAGATTCTAATTTAAGTATAATAAAGTGCTTTCAATTTACTCAAGTAGAAATGGCTAAGAGTAGCTAAGGTTTAACAGTTCAAATATACTTTACATAGGTAGATAGTCTTCAGAAACATCAGAAATCTACAGAATGTGACATTTAATGTTATTTCATTATTAAGGATCATTTGACTAGAGACATGTCTGCTTCTGACACTACCCCCTTCTCATTTCAAAAAAGACACTGTGCATCTTTACCTCCAGGCAAGGTTGCATATCGTAGAAAGGTAGCCATGAGGCAGAAATTGCCTATTTCATCTATAGACAAAATACTATCCAAAATGGACATACTATGCAGAATAGTTGAGTGATAGCTCTGCCAAGACAGTGTAAAAAGTCCTTCATAATTCTGGTTTACGAAAGTCTGTCAGATGATCCTGGGCCAGAAGGCTGAAGATTGATGCCCAACATTTTGAGAAATGGGGGACAGTCCAGTCAACTGCCTCTACAATTGTTTAAGTTTGAGATGCTGTGTTTGATGCTTCCTATATACCCAGGTTATGTTTAATTCATTCTCATATTTCTGACAAGGTTGAAGACTAATTATAGTCCCATAAGCAAACTTAAGTTATTTGACATTAAAGACAAGATATAGAATAGAAAGCATGGTTTTCAGATGATCTTTCAGGCTAAAATCTAAACATAATTCAGAGGTAGACTTAGAACTTTTTAAGTTAGGAATGATGTTAGAGTACTTTATCTAATTGACATATATGATGGACTGGATGTTAATCGTGTATCATGCTCTGTAATTTACATAATTGTTGTGGTTATGCTCAATTTAGGTCTGAGAGATGAATTTTTTTTTAAAATTGGACAGAAAAGGTGAGATGTAGAGGGTGGTTCTGATGCTTTGATTTAATCAGGAATCTGTGTTTACTGATGCTGAAGGTCCTTGCCCTCAATTGGTTTTTGATCTATCAATAAAGTTGTCAGTAGTCAATGGCTGAGCATAGGTTGGGACACGGAGAGTTTCGAGGGGAGGACTGGGAGAGAGAAGGATGCAGTAGCAGAGGAGATAAAGTCAACTAGCCTTGTGAGTTTTCAGTGTAAATGGCCTCTGGCCACTTTTCCAACTGAGCCTGGGGTAGCAGGGGAAGGTTTAGGAGTGCCCAGCCTTTGAGTTAGCCAAGGCATTTTAAGAATAACTGGCATGTGTGTGTGTGTGTGTGTGTGTGTGTTTTCTATTCACAGATCTGAAATAGCTCCTGGGCAGGTGTGCGAGCATGCAACCATCCAGGAATACAAAGCTGTGTAGTAAAAACTATACACAACACACAGCCTGTTTTCTAGGTTATTCAGCACTAGTAGACCGAGCTAGGTCTTGTTCACAGCTTCTTGTGGATTCTCCTGACTTTACTTCCTCTGGGATTGTGTATGCTTCATTCAATCACTCTGTCCCCGAGACCAGATCAGTTACTGACTGGAAGTATGCATCTGGTGAGTGACTGATTGACTGACTGAATAAAGTGGTGGTGGTGGTGGTGGTGGTGGTGGTGGTGGTGTGTCCTGGTTAGTTTCTTGTCAACTAAACACAAGATAGAATCATTTGGGAAGCCGGGCAGTGGTGGCGCACGCCTTTAATCCCAGCACTTGGGAGGCAGAGGCAGGCGGATTTCTGAGTTCGAGGCCAGCCTGTCTACAGAGTGAGTTCCAGGACAGCCAGGGCTACACAGAGGAACCCTGTCTCAAAAAACCAAAAAAAAAAAAAAAAAAAGAGAGAGAGAGAGAGAATCATTTGAGAAAAAGAAATATCAGTTGAGAAAACGCCCCCACCAGATTGGCTTGTGGAACATTTTCTTGAATTATGATTGACATGGGTACAGCTCAGCTCACCTGGGTTGTATAAGAAAGCAAGCTGAACAAGCCAGAAAGGGCAAGCCAATAAGCAGTGTTCATCCATGGCCTCTGCTTCAGTTCCTTACTCCAGGTTCCTGCCTTGACTTCCCTCAGTAATGGGCTACAAGCTGTAAGATAAAATTAATCCTTTCCTTCCAAGTCCCCTTTGTTCAGGGTGTTTATCACAGCAATAGAAACCCTAAGACAGGGGTGGATGATGGACTGGATAAGGACACAGAGCAACCCCAGGTCCCAGGAAGCAGCCCCTTGGACAGGGCCTACAGAGCCATGCCTCCCTTTCCTTCCGTTCTACACACAGGCCCTCTATCCACTTCCCTGAACTAATCCGCTAACAGCCTCCTCAGTCCACTGGCTCTACCACCCCAAAACCCAGGGGCATCCATGAAAATTAACAGCAAGGAGCCTTTTGAGTTACAGAGATGTCTCTCTTCTCTCTTACCCTACCTCCTGTTTACAGATAATGTTTATTACAAAGCCAAGTAGAAAACATAAACACAATAACCAGTAGTCACAATTTAACCTCTAAGTTAAACCTGGCATTCGAATTAGAAATGAGAGACTACCAGTATGATTTATGCAACCATCACGCTTTCATACTTTCGGGGTCATTTTCAAGGCTAGCCAATCCCATTTAGAAAACAGATGTCTAGCATCAGTGAAAGGTTTGGAAACTCTAGTAATCAAGGACCTGTGGTCAGCTGGGGAGAAGCAGTTAGTTACCGTCCCAAGAGGGTGTGGGTTCCTGGGGTCTTTGCTGCCCCCTGCTGCCCTGCTGAAGCCTTTACTTTAGGTACCCTCCTGCTCCCTATCACAGAGTTGGTAAGCCTTGTGAACATCCTTCACAACCACTGTGGTTGCAACGGTTTCTAAGAAACCTCTCAGAACCACCCTGCCCCAGTAACAGCCTAGGAGGGTGTCAAGAACCACCCAGTTTCCTGTAGGAACTCCCATTGCATGTGTGGTACAACCCCACTACAGCTCAGACCAGGGTCAGGCTCAGCGTCTCCCTACACTGAGGTCTCATTCAACAACCGTCCCTGCATACACCTGAACACATGTCTTCAGCTGACCCACGTGGAAAGAACCATGGTCCTAAACCCTCATCGGTGCTTCTTTTTTTTGTATAGGAATCCCATCTAGTATATAAAGCTGGCTCCCCAACATAGATGAGTTTTGTAGACTACCATGTACCAGCCAACCAAGGGTCAGCCCTAGGCCCATCACCCAGAGACTCCACAACCTTCTGTTTTTCTGTGGCTTTCTTCACACTCAGATTCCATAATATGATGCTCACACCTTAGGACAGGGACCTCTGGAATCACTGCCCTAGATCCTAGACCCTCACAGAAGAGGCCCTCTTATTAGTGACTGATGGATGGGTGGGGACAGAGACAGAAGTATGACTGCTGGCTTGTGGATATCAAGAGGAAACAGTTCTATTAAAATAACTGGATTAAAAGGTATGGTATAAACAAACACAGGACTGCACCCTGACAACCCTAGCACTCAGGGGGAGAAGGCATGAAGATCATTCTCAACTATATAGCAAGATCAAGGCCAGCATAGACTACATGAAGCCTGGCCTCAAAACAAAGCAGGAAAAGGCCTGGAGAGATGGCTCAGTTTCTGGCTCAGCACTGGTCTCTTCCAGAGGACCTGGGTTTAGTTCTTAGCATCCTCATGGCAGCTCATGACTGTCTGCAGTTCCAGTTCCAGGGAATCTGGCACCCTCACACAGACACACATGCAAGCAAAACACCAATGCACAGAAAATAAATCTTTAAAAGGCAGGGAGAATAGGGCATACCGTTACATAATGAATCAACTCAGAAGGTTACGTGGTTTGTTTTCTTAAGTATTTTACTTAAGTACTCTAGTACTGATGATGGTAGAATTATTTAATTCCTTGAGCATTTTCCAGAACAACTATTAGTGTGGTTTTTTTTTAAATGAGAAAACACATGTGAATTTTATTATTATTATTTTTACTTGTACAGCTAAATTAGTTACTGATACCATGTTTTCTGTTTTTAGCAACTCTATGAATTTTACTCTACAATGCTCTTAAAAGTTTTGGTTGTTATTATTATTATTATTATTATTATTATTATTAATACTTTATTTACATTTCAAATGTTTCCCTCTTTCCAGATCTCCCCTTTGGAACCTCCCCATTTCCTCCCCCCCTGCCCCCCGCCACTATGGGGGTATTCTCCCAAACACCCTCCCACCCACCCACTCACTCACTCACCCACTCTCGTCCTCCCTCCTTGGCATTCTCCTCTACTGGGAGATCTAACACTCTCAGGCCCAAGGGCCTCTCCTCCCCCTGATGGTTAACAAGACCCTCTTCTGCCGAATATGTGGCCAGCACCATGGGTCCCTCCATGTGTATTCTGTGCTCTGGTCTTAGCCACCGTGCTTATTTCTCTGGCCTTGGGGTTTTTGTTTTATGTTTTGTTTTGTTTGACACATGGTCCTCGCGTATCCCACGTGGTCTTCAGGCTTAGGATACACCGAAGCTGACCTTGAACTTCTGGTCATTTCCTCCAGTTCCTCTGGCAAGCGCCACCACACCCAGCGCCACCACCCCAAGTTTGAGGAAGCTCGGAACTGGTGTAGCTGTGGAGCAGCCTGGACAGCACAGCCATCTGCAACTGGCTGGCCATGGTATCCTTGCATCTGCTGCCCTTTGTTGGATCCTTGTCACCTTGGCTAGGCATGTGGGAGGGCAGCAGAACTGAGAGCCAGGTATATGGTGAAGACAGAAGAGAAAGCTGGGTTCAAAGAAGGAACACAAAGCATGGGACCACTGTGACCAGCTCTAAGAGCAGTCTGGGGACTCCAATGTTGTAATCACAGTCACCTCACACACATTTATTTGCCTGGCATCTCCCAGGGGCTGCCTGGTGTGAGCAAGCCATGCACACTCAGGTGTTAATGGGGACTTTGGGATGGAGAGGCCACTAGCATGCTGCTGAGTTAGCTAGGCTCCCTGGGAAGTTTTAGTTCAGTGAACAGGATAGAGACATGCCTCTGAAGTTACTGTTTCCTCAAGGCAGCTCAAGGAAGGATCAACTGTCAAGTACCTCAAGTTACAGCCTCAGAGCCTCGGGTTCTTCTGGAGTTGACTTATTAACAGACAGAAGCAAGGCAGTTGAGTCTAAGAGGGATGAGCAGAAACTGCTCAGAAGACAGACAGATAGATGAGCACCTGCACCTCCACACGCATGTGCTTTTGTCTCCAGCATCTTACAGGCTCTAGAAACAGGTCAGAACATGCAGGTGAGGACCAGGCAGAAATCAGCCTAGGTTCTGCACTGCCTTCATTCTCAGAGGCCCCCCAGAACCCTACAGCCAATCAACCTCAATCTCTTTAAAGAGCCTGTATCCTCTAGTCCCAACCTCCTAGCTGAGAGGGCTGCAGCTCCCCACTCAGGGCCCCCTCTCTTACCTCTTCTCTGGTACCTCTCCTTCAATACACCCCAGGGCCCTACTCAGGCCAATACCCAAGGAGCTTCCTTTCCCCCCAATCCCGTCATGGCACCACAGCTGCCGGACCCTTCTACCATCTTCTACGCACTCAATGGAAGGACCTTGGTCTTCTAACTGAGGAGTCAGAGCCAGCCACACTGACTCTCTATCCTCAGCTCCTAGTGCAGCACCAAGACCTGGAGGGGAAAGAGGAGGCAGAAAACATTTCCCTAGCCTCAGTTTCTGTCAACTTTTCAGTCGACCTGTGTAGATCTTTTCTGCTGGACCTGGGATCGGAGGATCTGAAAGAATGGGGTGGATTACTGTCTAGTGCAGCAGACCATCTCATTTCCATTTCAATGTATATTTTTACGCAAATGTAACAAAGAAAGCAATGATCCAAGGAAGGTTGTTTAAGTTCAGAAAAACAAGATCAGAAAATAAACGCCAATAAGCACATACTAAATATTAACAGAGCAGCCCTTTCCCAGAACTTTCTCAGGAGAGACCAATTTAAACACAATTGTCTGGCACACATAATAGATTATATCTGGAAAGGCACAAAAGCAAAGCGGAAGGCCATATCCAGATTCGGGGTACATAGACCAGTTTGGGTTCTATAGCTACATTCTGACATCCAACAAGAATAAACATGACTTATGAGTAGAATGTCAATGTTTGTCACAGGAGGCATGGAATCCCATCCAAGAACAATCCAGGGAACAAAATGCACCTGAGAAGGAAGGCCCTCTGCCTTTTTTCCTGGAGTCTCTCTCACCGTTCTCCAAGACACTGCTCCCCATGGGTCATTCTTTGACGGTGTTCTAACAAGTTACCAACTCTGTAAAACTGGAGGTAAGCCCAAGCTGCTGGAGGCTGACATCATCCTCTCTTTTTTCTTTGCTGTGAGCCTGGATTGAATTTCATTTCATTAATTAACCTTTATTCCCTCTGGAGTTTGTTTCATTCGTTTTGGGACCGGGTCTTACTCTGTAGCTTGGAATGGTTGAAGATTCCCGGTAATTTGTCCAGCCTTCCCTGGTGCTAGTGTTGCAGATGTAAAACTGTACATCTGGCCTAACTTACTTTATTCCTATTTATCTAGTTAGTTATTTTGGCTTTGTGATTTTTGTTTCTTAAGAGGCAGGGTCTCATGTAGCCCGGGCTGACTTCAAACTCACTAGGCAGCCAAGGACTGTTTTAAATTTTTAGTCTTCCTGCTAAGGTTATAGGTGTACACAGACACTCCCACTTTTTAGGCAGGGCTAGAGCTAGAGGCAGGGCTGTGGACATGCTAGGCAAGCACCCACCAACTGAACTGCAGCTCCAGTCCTGAACTTGCTTTATAAAGTATCACTGTGCTCAGTAAAATTCAGTCTTTGGGTGTAAGTATGTGAGTGTTTGTAAAGCTGTAGGTACATGCCTGCCAGCACAATGGAACCACCGAACCGCCCTTCCAGGAAGCCCCCTCCTCCTTAGCCCTGTTCCTGGCAACTGTTGATGTTTTCTATTTTCTATTATTTTGACTTTTCCAGTATGTCACATACACGGAATTCCACAGCGCCCAGCCTTCCATATTTGTCTGACTTTCTTCACACAGAAGGGCACACAGGACTCATCCTTGCTGCTGTGTGTACCAGTGCCTCAGTATTCTCTCCTCTCCTCCCTGAGAGAAAACCTGCTCATTGGGCGCAAGGCCATAGAAAGTAACCGTAGACATACCACCTTCTACTCCCCAGTGACTTAGTCACCAGCTTCTAGAACCCACTTCTAACCAGAGATGGCAAGATGAGGGGGGAGTCTAAGGCCATCTTCCTGGCAGGGTCTATAATCAGAACCTCTGAGATCCTATAGGTCTCTCTCCACTCAGCTTCCTATGGGGCAGTTCATTTGCAAAATGGCTGTCAGTACCCCAGCTCTCTCTCAGAGGACCCAGGAACTTGAGAATGGACCTGGGCTTTGGCGTATCACTTACTAACTCTAAGATCCCTAGATGTGGAGGTAGAATGGTCCAGCAAACAGGAACCGAGATTTGTAGCTGAGATCAATCTGAACACCCTGACCTGGCTAGGTGACAAAGTCAAGGATCCACATGATGGAGTGACTAGGGCCTTGGGGAGAGCTGTAACTAGGGACAGTTAGGGGGAAGCCAGCAAATGGTTAAAAATGTTGTCAAGAGGGGTTGGGTCAAGGCGAGACCCTGTGCTGGAAGCCCATGATGACTGAACAAAGCTCTCATGGCTGCTCTGCCTACAAAGAGAGCTGACAACCAAAGGGACAGTGACAGGGCAGAGCCTGGGTGGCAGGGATGATAGAGTAGTTAGGGAAGAAGAGAGGTAGAGGAGATGGTGCACTCTGAGTGCTGTGAAAGAGAATGAAAGGGAAATATACAGTTCTAGAGACCATAATCTTAAAAATACCAAATAAAGATGGACACAAAATCCTCGGGCGCAGCAGGTGATGTTTAAGAGACTTTAGGTACCTACTGATGTTGTTTTTCTAAATGGCCCTATTGTCAAACTCCCTTCTAAGTATCCGTAGTTTATATACCGTGTTTATGTCCACAGTCTGGTGCTGCTCCCAGCCTTGGTCAGGAAAGGTTCTTGACGCAGTGGGCAGTGGTTACTGCAGAGATGCATTTCTGCTGAAAGTGTGAAAAATGGCTGGGAGCGTTCAACCATAGATGAAAGCATCTCTATCAGTGCCTGTCTCAGAAGCCCAAGGGGCGCTGCTGAAGAGGTGGCAGAAGGGACTGAGGAGTCAAAGGTCAGGGAGGAGAGCCACGAACTGCCGTCCTCTGGTCATGATGTAGCCTCTGCTCACACGACTCTGCAGCAGCTATGGTACTCTGCACAAGATAAAGTCCATCAAAAATTCCAACATGGAGAACAGGGTCTGGGGTGGGAGGCTCCCAGGGCCCTGCCCCGGCTGAGGCATATTGGAGTTCATGATTGCTAGAGGAGGGGGAGTCACTTTTCTTTAGAAGCCTGGACACTGATCGATTTCCCATGCTCCAGTGGATGATCCAGTACCCATGTGCTTATGGGTAGTGTTAATCAGACTCAGTGGGTTAAACAAATGAATGAACAAATAAATTTAAAAGGAGGGCACGAACTTAGGGGAGAGGAGATGGGGGTCCCGGTGAGAGTTTGGGTGGGTGGATATGATTAGGATATGCCCGGATAATTGATGTTGTAACTCTAGGCAAATTCTGTGAGTACCACCACACACACACACACACACACACACACACACACGCGCACACACACGCACACGCACAAACTGCCACGATCAGCAGATAAAGAAGCTGGAGCCCAGGGAATAATAAGTGTGAATCAGAAGGCAAAGAGCCACGGCAGACTCAGTGCTCCACTGAGACAGTGTTTAACAAGGGAAGTACCTGACTGGGATGGCGGGCCTGAGGTTAGGAGCTGGTAGAGAAAGGACTGATGGTGCTCACACCCTTAGCTAAGAGCTGCTACGCTGTAGAAGTCTCTCCTCTTTAGCAGCAGAGCTTGTGTGAGAGACAGGAACAGGTGACACCATGGAGGGTCATTTCTAGATGGTTCCTCACCAGATGAGCAAGCATGCTTGCAGTAAGTATATCCCATTCCTGGGATTTCTCAAGGGCTAGTGAACCCCTGCTCATGAAAATCATGGAAAGGACAGCAAGATGGCTCCGTGGGTAAAGGTGCTTGTTGCTATGCTAGACAACCAGGGTTTGATCCCAGGACCCACATGTTAGAAGGGGAGACTTAACTCCCTCAGGTTTCCCCCTGACCTCCACACATGCGCTGTGGATCACATCCCACTCTTCTTCCCCATGGACGTAACTTTTTTTTTCAATTTTTTTATTATATGTAAGTACACTGTAGCTGTCTTCAGACACCAGGAGAGGGCAGCAGATCTCATTACAGATGGTTGTGAGTCACCACGTGGTTGCTGGGATTTGAACTCAGGACCTCTGGAAGAGCAGTCAGTGCTCTTAACTGCTGAGCCACCTCTCCAGCCCCTGAATGTAACTTTTTAAAAAAGTTTTTTAAGTACCTAAAATAATGAGACACAATAGATATTACCCATCAAAATTATCAATAGCACTGGTACTTTTCCCCTTGAAAAGTACAGGGTCCTGAATGTCCTAACATTGTTCTAGAGTCCCTGGGCACATGAATTCTCTAGTTACTGTAACTGCCTTTTTATTTCTGTACCAAAGAAGCACAGAAGCAGATCCTGGTCAGGGGAGGTGTTTAGTTTGAGAGGTCACGTCTTCTGGAGCCCGGTATTAATTAATCAGTGTTTATGTAAGAGCATACACCCATCTGGCCACACTCCTGTCTGATTCTTGTGCTCTAAGAAGGAGCGTTAGAGAATGCACTCCCTTCAAGGTGCTGGGCAGATCCAGGTGTTATGATAAATAGCACAGTCACTGCAGCTTTAATGGGGAGAGGCTCCTCCTGGAGGACACAATATTCCACTGGAAATAGCTGGAAGTGGTGAATCTTTTCGAAGGCTGAAAGTTGGAAAGAGCGGGGCTCCAACCTCTACAAGAACAAAGCTAAGAAGAAGCCACACGAAGTGTGTGTGCACAGTGCACTCTGGTGGCCGTCATCGGAAATGCCGGGAGGAGCCTCACCCCTCTGCAGGGGCTCAGCAGCCAGTCTAAACAGCATATCCAGATCCTCAGTGTGTTCCTCATCCCATTTTGTGTTGTTGGGGATCTAACCCAGAACCTTATACATGGTAAGCAAGTGCATTACCACTGAGCCCTTTCAAAAACTGAAATTGAGATTTGGCAAGTCAAGTCACCTGACCCTGTCAACCTGAGTCAGATCCCTAGGACACACATGGCATAAAGAGGTGACTCTCAAAAGCTGTCCTCTCACACACACACACACACACACACACACACACACACACACAATGTGTGTTTTAAAATTTTAAGTTAACAAAATAAAACAGGAACTGAAAATTAAAAGCTTTCATTTCTCAACAGAAGAACTGATAGAAAAAGGTTATATTTGGCTTTTCCTTAGTTAGGGGCTTTCTTGCTGCTGCTGCTGCTGCTGCTGCTGCTGCTGCTGCTGCTGCTGCTGCTGCTATTCTTGTTTTCTGGTGCACTTTGAATGTCATCTACAAATGCTTCTATGAGTGCTGAAGCACTAGATACATCAAAGGATGCAAGCTGCTTGGGCAAAGTGTCCAAAGGCCCAGAGTGTCCCAACAGCATCTTAAGAGACTGTCCTCATGACTGCTACACTCTAAACTTTACAAAGCATACCCTAAGTCCAATCTGCTATTTCCTTCCAGAAAATCCCAGCAGGTCTGGGCCAGGGACAGTGGCTAATGGCTGAGAGTACAAGACAACTTAGAATCAGACTCAGTAGACACTGGCAGGCCTGTTCTGGAATCTGCCGGTTTCCTACCTCTCCCACAGTGTGTTTATGTCGTGGTCAGTTTCTTCTCCCTAATGTAGAGTCTGAACTCATCCCTCTCCACGACTCCAGTGGGGTTAATTGGGGGTAGTTGGGGTTTGTAACAAGGATCCAGGAAAGAAAGAGAAAGCCAGGGTGGAAGAAGAATCCTAGGGGCAAAACAGATGGAAAGAGGATTTGAATGGAGTCGGGGGCAGGCTTCAGGCAGCTAAGGAACCAGAACTGAAGATTGCTACTGCATATAAATGATTTCTTGGATATTTGTTGGAGAGACACAGTACAGGGTAGAAAGACCATCCACTGCTGATGTGCACTTCAAATCTCCAAATACAACAGAGCTGCGGAACTTTGGTGTGTTTAATAGGTAAGGAAATCGGGGCTGAGAGAGGGCCTGTCCCTTACTAAGGTTACCTCAGCTCACTGAATCCCAAGTACATCTGGCTGACTCCACAGCCCTGCTCTGAGATGCTCGGGGAGGAGGAAGGAGGCTGTAAAGAAGACAGGGGAGGGCCAGATGGCCCTGGGGACCAGCTCACATGACAGAGCAATGTGTAGGCAGTGCCAGAAACAACAGCTCCTTTCCTTCCCCACTCTTTGCCCTAATCACTGAGCTCCCCCTTGCTCTTAAGCCTCACTTCCTGCTCGATAACCCCAGTCCCATTGCTGGATTTCCACACCGTGATAGCCGCCCTCCTGCACACAGCCAGTCCTGACCCCAAATCCGCCAACGTGATGGCTGGGTCTGCACTTCCTCATAGAAGGCTTTTCCTGGAATTACACTCTAGCCATCAATACCCACTGGCTCAGCCTTCTCTCCATCCCTACAGGAAACAGTCACCAGCCCCCAAGTTTGTGCCAGGTACAGTGCTGGGCACTCAGGATATAAAGCTGCTTAGAAAACTACCCAAAGCTAGAAACTAAAACTAAAACTAACTGCAGTTGGCATGTCAACTTCTAGAATCACCTGGGAAGAGGGTCTCAGTGAAAGACCTAGATGAGGCTGGCCTACCTGTGGGAGATTATCTTGATTGTATTAAATGAGATGGGAAGACCTGCCCACTGTGGGTGGCACCATTCCCTAGGTGGGGAATTCAAGCTGATCACTGGCATGTATGCACTAACTCACTACCCTCTGTTTGACTGTGGATATAACATGACCAGTTCTCCGAGTACCTGCCACCTTGACTTCCCTATAGTAATGGCCAGGAACTTAGAATTGGGAGCCAAATAAACCCTCCCTCCCTTTAAGGTGCGGTTGTCAGAGTGTTATAACTTAACAACAGGAAACAACACTAAGATCAACTTTGCTTGATTCAGTATTTGCTTTTGGTTTGGTCCCAGACTATCAACTTACACAACATAGACACACAGCAAAATAATTTTTCAGGCCTAGTCTCAAAGGTTAATTTTATTGTCCTAAATGAAACTAACATGTTTTATATCCAAGTTTATATCTAATCCAGTCTTCCCTTCTCTATAGCATCATCCATGATTATATATGTATGTATATTTTTATATATGATACAACATACATAAATAGTGTGTGTGTGTGTCCATGTGTGTGTGTGTGTCTGTGTATCTGTGTTCATTCCTTGGTCATCTTTAAAGTAAGATTCTCATCCATACCCTGTTACTTCTCTTGCTGAGTTAAACAATTTTTTTTTAACCCAGGTTAAATGTATATATTTGTTCAACAGATCAAATAAAATGAATCTGCACATGACACCATTAAAACCGTAGGCACTCCAGGGATGGGGAAAGGCATCCCAGGCTGGTAGGACATGTGCAAACATCCTGTGGAAGCAATATGACATACTGGAGAGACAGTTGGGTCATGTGAACTTGAGCCTTTACAGAAGCTACTGTGCGAACACCACACCATGATTCTGGAGTCAAGTCCCCCCTTCTGCCCCAGTCACATTCAGCAGCCATGTTCTACCAAATAGATTCAGCCTCATGGGGTAGGGTAAAGACTGTGGCACTCAGATAATGGGGTTGTAATTCCATGTCAACCAATGACAAGGAAAGGTGGGGTAAGCAGGCGATACAACCAGGGATTCTGTCAGGAGAAGAGGTACTCACCGGCCAGTTCTGGTATGTGCGTGGTTTTATGACGCCTATTTATTGACACCAAAATCCATCTATTGAGGTTGATGGCTATCAATCTTTTGTGTTTTGTTAGTTTTTAAGAGTTGTAGAAAACAAGTGTTTCCAGGAAGGGCAAAGAGCTCCAGTGGCCACCTCACCCCTCTCTCTCACAAGGAAGCCACACTTTCTCCTTATCATATATCTTAATTCTCTCAGGACAGGGATGCCAGAGACAGCTAATTTCTCCTCCCTTTATCTTTGGGTTTATAACGATGAACAAGATATTTCAATCCGACCCTCATCCCCAGCCCAGAACCACAGGGAGGAGACGCCCAACAAATGATGGCTGGGGTGGGAGGGGCAATGCCCTCTCTCTGCTTAGGGCTGGGAAAGCATTGCTCATTAGAGCAGTGGCAGATGCTAAAACATACAACGAAAGTGCCAGAAACAGGCATAATTCATCGCAACCTGCTTTGGATGCATGGCTTCCCCTCTGGGAAAGAACTGGATAGCCAATACGTGATCAAGCACTGTGGCATCTCTGCGGCACCTTGCCTGTACGAAGATAGCCATGAGGAGTCTCCCAATAGTGAATCCAAAGTTGGTATTCAAGAGTCGGCCACCAGGCGGCAAGAGAGAGCAAAATTTCATACAGTATGACTTTTGAATTTGAGACTCTGATAAAGAGAAACTTAAAAGAAAACATGATAAAAACACAAAGGCCTCCAGATAAAAATCTAGTTAAAAACCGACACATCTGAGCCTCCTTTAGGCCAGGCACTGAAGACTCTTTTTTTTTTTTTAATGGAAAGGGGTCATGCAGACTGGCTAACAATGATTTTTATCAATCATTAACCACCTCCCACACCTGCAGAGAAGCAATTCTGCAACTGAGTTACCAGAGGATAGGATTCCAGTTCCTCCTCCATCCACGTTACTCCTCCAGGTCCCCAGTTTGCAGAACTATAAACAGGGGTGTATGGATCATCTGCACCATCCGACTGCAGGGCTCTAGCCTCCACAGAGACTTGCCCTCCCATACTTCTGCATCTGCTTCTCTTCAAAACCTCCTCCGCCCCAAGGACACCCCCCCTCCCCCAATAATCTATCAGCTTCTGGTCCTCAGCTTTAGCCACACCTCTCCCTCACTCCTGTACCCCACTGCAAACCCCCAACATCCTGGGATCTGTAGTTCTGAAGTTCCTACATTGGAGACTAGTCCCTAGAATACAGGGTGCCAGGGATGGGGCCTCAGAGAGGCCATCAGGACACAAGGCAGCTCCCTTAAGAGACAGATTCACCCTTATGAAACAGACCCCTGGAGAGCGGCCTTCCTTCCCCAGCAAGGGAGGGTACAAGAAGCTACTATCTAGGAGTCAGGGAATGGGGATTCCTCCAGATGGCAAAAGCAGTACCTTTGAAGGAAATAGCCAAGTGTAGTGGTACACACCTGCAGCTTCAGCACTTAAGTCTGAGGAAGGAGGACCAAGTGTTTAAAGGTAGCCTGGGCTATAGTAGGCAGGTAAAGATGGGTAGCCTGGGCTATAATAGAAAGCAAAAGCAGGAATAGGCAGTCTCTACAACTTGGGGGAGGGACAGGGCCAGAAAGTCTGCTCTTCAGGGCTCCTGACAGGGCTGACTCCACACAGCTACCCCAGGCAGGACCACAGGAACTCAGAGTCTGTGAGCTTTAACTATCTCCCCAGATCCCCCTGGCTGATTCAACAGAGAGGCAGCATGGGGTGAAAAGAGGGAGGTCACTCCTCTCTACAGCCTCATCGGCTCCCCTTGGGGTTATCAGAAGATCGGAGGGTTTTATATGTTCAATGTCCCAGGGTCTCTGAGTTTCCTTTAAAACTCCATGGCAACATAGGAGCCTATAAAACATCCATGACATCACTGTGGCACACCTGCCATGTCAGCACCTGGGAAGGCTGAGACAGGAAGGGCTTGGTTTGGGTCAACTTGGGCTACACAGTGAGACCCAGAGTGAGGGGAGCTGCGTGCAAGCTCTTCTAGCCCCGGCTTCCTCATGCTCAGCCTGAGATGGAAGAAAAACAGCAAACCTCGGTGTTCTGACATTAGAGGGCACACGGCATGGTTCAGTTTCTGACTGGTCAGTAGCGCTGCAAGCCACTGCTGCCTTCTGCAGACTCCCCAGTCAGCAGAGGCTTTATAAACACAGTCAAAAAACAACCACCCTTCCTGTGAGCCACAGGACAGAAGGGGCCACTTGGCGCACAGCCCAGAGCTCACTCCATCGAGACTGACCGAGTCTGGCAAGGATGCCTTGGTACTGACACCCGGTAATGTTCAATATTTATAAATATTAACCCTCACTGAGAGCCACCTCTTCTGACCCCATCAGCCAGGATACTGGCTCCTATGTGGTCAAGCACTCCTTTCCTACATTGGAAACCCAGAGGAAGTAAACAAGCGTATGCGCAGGGATCTTGGAGGCTACAACCAAGCTGCAGCCAACAAGCTGTTGGTGTTTTCTTGGTATGGATTTTAGTGCAGAATGTCTCAAGGAACAGGCAGTTAAACGACCTTCATCTTTCCACATGTAAGAGAAATGACCATTTGGAAGCCCAGGGAGAGTTATGTCCCCTTGGTGTGCAGAGTCCTCTCTGCCTCAGTGGACAGAAGGGTAGAGATCCCACAGCAAACTTCAAGGGCATTTATGGGGGAAGACTCCGAACTCCAAGGTGACAGCAGTCTGAGTTCTTGTCCACTCCAGACTGAAGCATCACTCTCGTGAACACAGATCATTCCTACCTGCTTATCAAATCACTGTAAAAAAACAGCTAAGGAACACCAGGTTTGTCCTAGCTTCATTTCTGTTGCTGCTATAAAATATCCTAATAAAAAGCAACTCAGGGGAGGACAGGCTTATTTTAGCCCTCAGTTCCGGGTTACAGTGCACCAGGGATTCATAGCAGCCATTCACATCACAGAGCAGAGACATGAATGCATGTGTTTCTACTCAGATCGCTTCCTCCACCCAATCCAGCAGCCAAGCGCAGGGAATGGAGCTGCCCACAGTGGGCTGGATCTTTCCCCCTCAATTGTCATAGGCAAAACCATCCCCCACAGACATGCTAACATGATCTAGACTCTTCCCGGGTGATTCTAGAGTATGCCAAGAGTTGACAACTAAAACCAATCCATCACATAATCTCATTGTGAGCACACACGCTTGTGATAAGGAAAAAAAATTAAATACTTTCTAATAATGTTATCCTTCCACTAGTTAATTAGAAACACCAAGCCTTTGTTTTCTCTAATGTCTTTGTACACACGTGTGCTCTCGAGGTACTAGAACCAAACCAAGGTCTTATGCATATTACGCAAGTGCTCTATCATTGAGCTAAATCTCCAGTCCCTAAACCCCAATTCTTCACCCAAGAGAAGGTAATAACACGTAATTATTACAACAAAAAGATCACTATCTATAGACAGCTCAACCCCTAGTGAACATACTTCATTTTGATCCAGGGGCTTGAATCCTGACTCTAATACATGAGCTGTGTGACCTCAGGTAAATGATTTAACCCCTCTGAACTTCTGCTTCCTAGGCCATAAAGTACAACTCTCAGCAATGTGTGCATCATCATAAGGTAGCTGGGAGATGATGAGAGGAGTTGTCACATGTCCCCATTGCCTGGTGTGTGGTAAGTGGACCTAAGATATTACCCACATGGTTATAATGTTATTATCAACCACAAAGAAAGCACCCCTCACTTTCTTTAGCAACTTCTGGAATCACTGTATCCAGCACCGAGTCCTTTTGTTAAAGAGGACACTGCACATAGCCTACGTACATCAGGTTCCACAAAGATGAACCTTGCCAGGAGGTGGTGGCGCTTGCCTTTAATCCCACCCAGCACTTGGATCTCTGAGAGTTCAGGGCCACCCTGGTCTAACAGATCGATCAGGACAGCCAGGGCTATACAGAAAACCCTGGTCTTGAAAAACAGAACAAGGCTGAGCCTTCCCTGAGTCTAAGGAGGAGAACCCACAGCACATACTCCTCCTCACGCCTCCCTCCGTGTGACAGTGCTCCTTGACATGCTCACGGTCTGGACGTGAGCAACCCAGAAGGTCCTCCTGCAGGTGAGTCCTAGGAACAGAGCCTCAGCAGAAGTGTTACACTTTGCACCTTTGGCCATATTGACACACACAGGTCTTCACTGCCCTCTAGAACTTCATGTTTGGATGGGAAAGCTGTTTACTTCCGCATTCTCCCACAATGGCGGACTCACAGTTTCTCCCTGGCTCGGGGGACCTGAGCCAGGGCTGGAGAAGACAGTGGCTGATGCCTCCCTTTGTCCTTAGCAACAGTGGACTCCTAGGTTGCGACTGAATGTTCTTGGCTCTGCAGTTCCCTCTATAGCTACAGGAGGACACAGTCCTCACTTCTGGACAAACATGTAAGCTAAAAGGGATTCCAGAGGGCTTTGCTCTCTTGACACAGGCTGGCCCCTTTGTCCTAGCTGGAACATGGTCATGAGGGCAGAGATGAGCAGCCACAGTAGAAACAAAAGGATTAAGTTCACTGAGGAGACGACAGCGTGGGGGGGGGAGACTGAAAGGCAGCCGTTGGGGTATTAAGGTACACAAACGTCTTCCTACCCTTCAATATGACATACGCACCATTCTATAAAGCAGCAGAAAACGCCCCCCCCAAGATGACTTAAGTTTTATCTTAAATCCTAAAACTCAAAGTCCCCTTTCACTATAAGGGTTTTCATCCTGAGCATAAGCATTTCCTGTGTATGCCAGCATCTTCTGAGAGCTCTTTAAGATAAAACAATGACAGTAGCCCACACATTTAACCCCAGCACTCAGGAGGCAGAGGCAGGCTGATCTCTGTGAGTTCAAGGTTTATCTCATGTATATAGTAAGTTCCAGACCCCCTAACGAGAGAGAGAGAGAGATAGAGAGAGAGAGAAGGGGGGAGGAAGGAGAAAGGGGGTGGTGTTAAAGATAATGGTGACAAGATGCTGAGGGTTATTCCAGGCCCCTCATACATAGTACTGCAGTTGAACCTAAGAGGAAGACTCGTCCTGTTAGGTAGGGAGACTCCTTAACAGCAAGGAGCTTGGCAACCACAATGCCCAGGGAATGGCAGGGCCAGGATCTAAACAGATCCCCTCCCCCCATCCCTGCCCTCAGCATTGGAGGCTGTGAGCCTAACACTGCAGGGAACATGCTGGAGTACAGGGCTGAAGAATGGTCCCAACAGGTGTCCACTATCCACAGACCATGTGACTTCTGCCTTGCCTGGAAAGGGAATATTACCAGGTAAGATTGGTAAGGATCTCGAGATGGGAAAGGATCTTGCATCTGCTAGGTGGGACCCAGGGTAGCCACGGACACTGAGTAAACTGGTGCTCGGAAGAGACCTCCAGCCTTGGAGAGCGGGACCTACAGAGGCTGGAACACACAAGGACGTGCTGGACATGCCCTGGAGCCTCCAGCAGGAACCAGATTTGCCCACATCTGGATCAGCCCCCACAGCTGACTGCAGTCTGCTCAACTCCAGAACTGTGCAAGAAGCAGCACATGTTTAAGCCATGGTCTGGCCGTTTGCCACGGAAGCCCTGGAAACAGAACTGTTGTTGTCAACGGCTCAAGTCCTCACCCTCCATAGCTTGTTAGTCCTGGGAGGGGAACAGTCAGCTTCCCCAGATCACAAAAGGGCCCTGACAGTGTGCTAGGGAACCTGGAGAAAGGTCCCTAACTGTCCCAGCAGAACATCTTTGTCGACCACAGTCTAAAAAGTCCAAGGAGACAGTGATAGGCTGGGGCTGCTTACTAACGGGTTTCTCAACATGCTGGCTTTTTAAGGGATCCACCCTGATAATGTTTCCTTGAATGTAAGCAACAAGACCCTTTGTAAGGGAAGAGGCGACACCCTCCGAGCTTCCTTCCTGGAATATCATGGTATCGGGATTGACCAATGGGTTTCTCGCAGGCCCTTCAGATGGGCCCTGTGCCTCAGACAGCTGATGTCTGACATTTCCTCTGGCCATGGCCAGGCCCACACACAGATGGCCATGGGACGAAACAGTGTGTCCAGCCTACAGATTCTCCTTTGGGTCAAATGGCTCCAGCATGCAACAGTCACTGACAACCTGATGCTATCTGACCTCAGCCCAAGCAAGCACTAAGGTAGAGTTCTGGAAACCCTTGAAATAAATAAATGAGAGCACCAAAAGAACATTTATAAGATATTTCCTTAAAAACTGGTCCTGCTTCTGGGTATATACCCAAACGATGCTCCACCATCCCACAAGGACATTTGCTCAACTATGTTCATAGCAGCTTTACTCACAATAGCCAGAAACTGGAGACAACCTAGATGTCCCTCAACTGAAGAATGGATACAGAAAATGTGGTTCATTTACACAAAGGGATACAACATAGCCACTAAAAACAAGGACATCGTGAATTTTGCAGCCAAATGGATGGAACTAGAAAATATCATCCTGAGTGAGGCAACCCAGATCCAAAAGGACATGCATGATATGTACTCACTGATAAGTGGATATTAGCCATAAACTACAGGACAACCACGTTACAATCCACAGACTCAAAGAAGCCAAATAACAAGGAGGACCCAAGGGAAGATGCTTGAATCTTTCTTAGAAGGGGAAACAGAGGTTGAGGGAACTGGGTAGAAGAGGAGATGGGGAGGAGAGTGGGGTGGAGGGGTGCATCATATGTAGGGAGAGCAGAGGAGAGAGAAGGGAGAGGTGGGGGGATATCTAGAACATGCCAGAGACCTGGGATGGGGTAGGCCACAGAGGGTCTATGAGGCCACTCTAGCTCAGACTCCTAGCAGTAGTGGAATATGGATCCTGAAGAGGTCACTTCCTATAGCCAGGCAGGACTCTCAGGGGAGGGACAAGGACAGCAACCCATGCACACAAAACCTTTGGCCCAAAATGTATCCTGCCTACAAGATGTACAGGGCAAAGATAGAGCAGAGACGGGGGAAATGTTCAACCAATGACCTCCCCAAATTGAGACCCAATTGGCAAGAACCAATCTCTGACACTATTAATGATACTCCGATATGCTTTCAGACAGGAACCTAGCATATATGTCCTCTGAGAGGCTCCACCCAGCAGCCAATAGAAAGAGATGCAGAGACTCCCAACATTAGATGGAGCTCAAGGAGTCTTATGGAAGAGTTGGGGGAAGGATTGAGGGACCCAAAAAGGACAGGAACTCCATAGGAAGACCAACAGAGTCAACTAACCTGGACCCTTGGGGCTCCCAGAGACTGAACCACCAACCAAAGAGTGAGCATGGGCTGGACCTAGCCCCCACACACACACACATATGTAGCAGATGAACAGCCTGGTCTTCATGAGGGTCCCCCAACAACTAGAGTGGGGTCTGTCCCCGAGCCTGTTGCCTGCCTGCCTATGGATCCTGTGTCCCTAAATGGACAGCCTTGGCTAGCCTCTGAGGGAGAAAATGCACATAGTCCTGCAGCAACTGGATTTGTGGGGGAAGGGAGTGACACCCATTTCTAAAATAACAGACCTCCAAGCCAAAAGTCTATGCCACACCATTGAGGAAAAGAGATTGCTTCTGGTATGTACCTCATCTATAAAACATACCCAGCTTCAGCATTCAAGAGATGGGGACACTCAGGAGTACACACGGGTGACGGCAAGTGCTTACTGCAGGCTGAATTGTAACTGTAACAATCCCATATCAGAGCTACTGATGTCAATCCCATTTGACAGATGAGGAAACTGAGGCATGGGGTGTTAAGCAGCTTGGCCCAATCTCAGATAGGAAGTAGTATGCAGAATGAGGACCCAACACAGACAATTTCAGCAGCAAAGATGTCTCTGTTACCTGTCTCTACCCCACACTGTCAGCAACCCTCAAGAAGTTCTCCGATTGCATTAACTCCAGTGTTCCAACCATGGGGACACCTGTGTTTGATGTCCTGTCAGCTCACCCCAGTCTGGCAGTCTAGAGTGAAGTTACAAACCAGGTACTTGAGGGAACATCAACTCCATACAGTTCTAGTCTCCAACATGGGAAAGGAAGAGAATCAGATTTGTAGGAGACCCAACACAGGGTCTGACTGCTACACTGGCGTGTCTCTGGGCACATGGGGAGAAGGCTATAGTCTCTGGAACAAAAGTAATCTCGGGTTTGCTAAAAAAAAATTATCTATGTAATAGGTCTTCTTTGACAAACAAGCACGTATTAGGAGGGACTACTGTGTAACACATGGCCTTCAGACCAATAATTATCTCATCTGTAATTCTGCATACCACAAAGTTAATTTCCCCTATAGAGCCGGGCAGTGGTGGCGCACGCCTTTAATCCCAGCACTCGGGAGGCAGAGGCAGGCGGATTTCTGAGTTCGAGGCCAGCCTGGTCTACAGAGTGAGTTCCAGGACAGCCAGAGCTACACAAAGAAACCCTGTCTCGAAAAACAAAAACAAAAAAATAAAAAATAAATAAAAATAAAAAAGTCCCCTATAGCTATAGGATAAGCCATCTACAGCATCTAATGACAGTTGGCACTTATTGCTGAATGAATCCTGAATACATGGGGCGTCTTTAAACAGAATCTGCTACTTTCTCTGGTTGTCTGAGCCACTCAGTACATATTGCAGCCAGCTCAGCCCATACAATAGACTCTAACGGTTGGAGTAATGTGAGAAGCAACCACTGAGGAGCCAAGTTAAGCCGCACCTGCCGTGGAGTAAACTCCCAGCTGTTTGTGTCCAGAACCAAGAAGAGGTTGTCCACAGAAGCTCTGCCTGGAGACAGAGGTCACTTGTTCTAAGATAACCCATCCAAAGCCCCTAATGGCCTCCCTGAAAGAATCCCCACACCTCCGACCACCAGACTGGGAACTCATTACGCAGGCTGCATACTCTGGTCTCCATTGTCTGTGGCATCTTCTGAGCCATCAGAAAGCCAACTCCCAGGAACCTGTGCTCTGACAGGCGGCATCCGGGGATGGTCAGATTTCTATCAGTAACAACACCTGGCATTTCTTGTTGGCTCCATCTCAAAACTCCACCCCCAGCCAGCAACTCTCGGCTTTTAATACCTCCTGAACAATCAGTCTTTAAGAAGCTTCGTGTATTAGTGACAAGGCAGTTGCCAGGACAATGGCTAGTTCAGTGCCCTGTCTGCTCTTGATAGCTCTCCAAACTCCAGTACCTTCAACACTGCCAAGGGATGAGCCTCCTAAGCCATCTCAGTCTCAGAGAGCCCAGAACACCACAGGAATCTCCCAGCTGACACTCCCAGGAGTCACCTCCCTGGTTGCCTGCCACCACCCTATTTACAATCCTTTAAGCTCAAACCCTTGCCCGGGTATCCCATTGATTTAATTTGTACAAAATTAGATGTCGGGATAGCCATTGCCAAGCACAGAGAGGGGCCTTGGGGAAGTCAGTGGAACACTGGTAACATAGTTTCTCAGTGTGGTACTGATTGCAGAGATGTGTTAAGAGTGTGAAGCCGGCTGCTGGAGGGATGACTCAGCAGTTAAGACCTGCGCTAGTTGGTGTCTGTTGACTTGACATAAACCTAGCCTATCTGGGAAGACAACTGAGAAAATGCCTTCAGAGGATCACCTATAGGCAAGTCTGTGGGGCATTAACTGGTGATTGATGGGGGAGGCCCAGCCCATTGTGGGTAGTGCCACCCCTGAGCAGCCTTAGGGTGTGTAAGAAATCAGGTTGAGCAAGCCATGGCCTCTGCTTCAGTTCCTGCCCTGGCTTCCCTGAGTGATGGACTATAAGCTGTAAGATGAAATAAAGCCATTTGTCCCCCATTTGCTTTTGGTCATGTTGCTTTATCCCAATAGAAACCCTGACTAAGACAAGAACAACTGCTGCTCCTGATGGAGACTGCAGTTCAATTCCCAGCACTCAGATCCAGGGGATCTGATGCCTGCTTCTGACCTCCACAGGCACCTGCATGTATGCGATGCTCACACAGACAAGCAGGCACACACACACATAAATAAAATCCTTTTTTAAAAAGGGGTATGAAACCCAATGAGCTATAGTGACTGGCACACTTTTCTGCTCGTATGTTTATCATTCATAAAAAGTTAACATAGCCAGGTGTGGCAGCACACACCTGCAATTCTAGCACTTGAGAGGCAACAACAGAATTGTCGTGAGTCCGAGACCAACAAGGACTACATAGGGAGTCTCAAAAAATAACACACACACACACCACCACTAAGTCAATATAAATAATATGCTGATTTATGTGGCCTTCTAGGTTATTTTAGAAGTTTAGGGGTTGGAGATGAGTGGTCAACAACAATGGAAATCAAACTTTCTTAATAGCCTGAAAAACCAGTTGTTCCTGCCACCACCCACGCCACCATCCACACTGCTTTCAGAAACATTTCCGACAGCCTGGAGGAAAGTCAGCCACCACCGCACCTGTCTCTTGCTAACTCTGAGCTAGTGTGGAAAGTGCAGACTCCTCCAGATAAAAGCAGGTAGCCAGTATGGTGATTGACTTCAGCCAAGGCTCCTCTGTTTAAAAGTGCCTGATTGCCCACAGGGGACACGTTGTCTGTAACACACAATGTTATTAACATGGCAGCCTGCCCCACCCCTCCTGACTTAGCTTCTTCCTAGCTGGCCAGGGATGAGTGAGTTCTGGGAACTTCACTATTTATGAGTCACCCTTGTGGGCCCTGACAATTGCTCACGGATGACAGTAGGTTTCCTTCAGAAGACTGCCATTGATATCAGGGGTACATGATACAGCTTGGAAAAATCAAGCTCTCATTTTTACAAGCAGACTGGGCAAAGAAGAGAGAACTGGAGGGTGAAACCCCACTGCTTCCACCTTGCTAACAAGAAGCACTCATTTCTGAGCCTTTGAGTCATGCAGATGGGCTGGACCACTGGGCCAGACCACCATTAAGCAGAGACAGTCATGATCATATCACTGCACCAACTACCCTGCAATGATCCAACACGGTCCTGGCTGCCTGAGCTCTCATGGCCCAAGGACAAAGCTGAGCTGTCTTGGCCTCAAAGATATTTTTCTAGCTCTGTTAAGAATGCCAGAACATTTGAAGCTATATAGGTTTGCTATGTGGAAAACATATACCAAGCCACACCAACTGTTCTTTGCTAAGACAGAACAAACTTGTGCAAAACTGCATCCCCGTGTTTCTCAGTGTGACGGATGCTGTGCTGGCTGGTTTTGTGTCTCAACTTCCAGCACAAGCTAGAGTCATCAGATGGGAGGAGCCTCAGTTGAGAAAACGCCTCCATGAGGTCTAGCTGTAAAGGCATTTTCTCAATTAGTAATCAATATGGCGAGGGCCCAGATCATGGTGGGTGGTGCCATTCCTGGGCTGGTGGTCCTGGGTTCTATAAGAAAGCAAAATGAGCAAGCCATGGGGAGCAAGCCTATTAGCTTTCCTCCATGGCCTCTGCATCAGCTTCTGCCTCCAAGTTCCTACTCTGATTGAGTTCCAGTCCTGACTTCCTTTGCACAAGTGTAAGCACAATAAACCCTTTCCTCCCCAACTTGCTTTTTGGTCATGGTGTTTTATCACAGCAATAGAAACCCTAAGAAAAATGCCCACTGTCGTCTCTGAGTCAAGCAAGGATGGAGGCCATGCTTACAGTCTCTGGGGCTCCTTCCATCTACAGATGCTACAAGCTCCACAGAGAAGGCTGCATTGAAATGCCACTCGGAGCTCTACTAAAGCCCAACAGAAGCATCCTGGGTAGAAATGGAAGAGAAAGACCTGCACTGGGGACCCAGTCATCCACAGTGAAAACCAGCTCTGGAACTCGAGACAGGCCATCTCTCTGGGTCTCACATTCCACACCTGCGAAGCTAAAGGCATAGGCACAGCGTCTCTCCTGTCATTTGTAAGCTGTCAGTTTTTTCGGTTTTAGCTCAAAATACTTAAAAGAAACTTTTCAGAGAGTAGCCAACCTTTCAAAGCCAGGATGACTACCCTGAGAGCCTGAGAAAAAGGTCTTGAATTCTGGATTCTCTTGGGAAATCTGCAACTTTGGCCACAGAGGCTGGCATTCCCAGCAGGAGGCCGGAACAGGATGGGAAATGAGATCCTAGGAACGGAAGTGGCTGTCCAGATTGTTACCATCTTTGTTCCTGGTTGTGGAGGAACATTTCAGATGGGGATTCCTGTCCCTAAGTATGGATTTGCTTCCCCCAAAGATAATTTATGTTTTTCAATTTTCACTTCAGACGGAATGCTCATGAACAAACTACGAAGTCAAAGGATTTCACAAGAACAGCATTTAAAAACAAAATCCACAAAGTGGAGATCTACTGAGCATGAGCCTGTACTCCAAGGACTAGACCTTTGGCCTCTGTGGGCTGACTAATTGATCCCCACCCCTCATCCCAGGACCTCAGCCCTTCTGCCAAGAACATACGTTTGGGAATCAGCACAGTGCAGCACGAGGCAGGCATCCTGAGATCAAGCATCTGTGTTTTGTCAGCCTGCTGGACAGACTGCATACAGGGACAGATGGGTAATCAAGTTGCTGGAGTGCAAACAGAATGGAAAGCAACAGAACAAGAAAGCCACAAACACAGCACACCAACATGACGGAACCTGGAGCAGGAGGATGGGACTCTTAAAAGAACCATGAGAGCCGAGAGTCGGGGAAGACTCTTCCTTCTGAATCCAGCTGATCTCACCAGTGACAGCTCTGAGTCTTCCTCTGCCCTAAGCACTGTTATCCCTGGTATTTCCTTTTTGGAGATGATGAAACTGAGGCACAGCATGACCCTGAACCTGAGCAAGGCTACACAGCAGCAAGTGTCGGAGTCCACACAGATGCTTCCCGCGTGAAGGTCTCTGACCTTATATTCTCTACCACCTCATTTCAATGTTTGGGTGTCTCTGCTGGTTGGGATGTATATACCACCATGCACAGCTCCCTGTGGTACTACCAACCACTGTGGAACTTATGTCATGTGTTCCTTGCTGTTGGTCTGTGCACACTAACATCTACATATACAGGTAGCTGTACAGGGCTGCATACCCAAACCCAAGCATGCTACCCCACATGCATGGTCTGAAGGATTTCAAAGATTAATTTTGAACATTTACAACCCATGCCTCCCCTGTTGGTTTTAGCTTTCCACAGTCAAGTGTCTATATCCCAAGAGTTCTGACTCCAAAGAACCACAGTCATCAAGAATAAAGGTCTCCAGGGTGTGTGCAAAGATCTCCATTGCCAAGAGAGCGCTCTTGAACAACAGACAAGAGCTGTTTATAGAACATGCTTTACCCCAATGGAGACATTTGAGTCCCTGCTCATTAGTTTGATCACTCATTTTTGTTTTATTTTCTGAGACAGGGTTTCTCTGTATAACCCTAGCTGTCCTAGAACTCACTCTATAGATCAGGCAGGCCTCAAACTCAGAGATTCACCTGCCTCTGCCTCCTGAGTGCTGGGATTGAAAGTGTGGGCCGCCACTGCCTGGAGTTGATTGGGTTTTTTTTGGTTTTTTTTGTTTTGGTTTCTTTGCTTGTTTGCTTGCTTGCTTGCTTGCTTGCTTGTTTTTTTGAGACAAGGTCTCACTCTATCTCTGGCTAACCTAGAACTTACTCTCTAGCTTAGACTGGCCTCAGACTCATTGTGTGTGTGATTCTCCTAAATGGGCTCCCCACGCATGAGCTACTATGCCAGGCTTGACTGCTCACTACTAAAATAAAGACAAAAGGGTGTTAAAAGGGAGCATGGGATAGCCCAGGAAGGAGGCCAGCAGAAATCATAAAGCAGGATTGAGGGGCTGGTGAAATGTACCCCCACACCCTGCCTGGCTGTGGAAACAGCGTACAGGTGTCATGAGGACCATGTGATAACAGAAAACTCAAAGGAGTAGATGGTATCAGTGTGACACCCCTACTAACAGGGAGTAGGAGCGATGGGCCAGTAAATAAACATACGGACCAGTAAACAAGCATATGGGTCAGTAAATAAACATAAGCATAGCTGTTGAGAACAATATATTTTCAGACATTGAGACCAAGTTATGCCAACCGGAACCCCATCCCCATGAACAAAATGGTTATTGGGGCACATTCTACAACATACATCTCACTGTTGTCTGCCCTAGGGATAAATGACTTTCCATTTCAAATAGACTGGTACCGGGCATCCAAGTTTCATGACCTGAATTCACCTCCTTGTGGCAAACACAGCTATGCCCTGCTCAGGGATGGGGATACATTTTGAGACATGCATCATGAGGTTTTTGTGACTCCGAGGCATATACTTTTCTAAGTTACTTTCTATTCCCATGACAAAATCGCCATAACCAAGGCAGCTTATAAAAGAAAGTGTTCGATCTGGGGCTCAAGGCTGAGCTGCAGAGTGTTAGAGATCCTGACCATCATGGCAGGGAGCATGGCACCATCTGCAGGCATGGAGCTGGAGCAGTAGCTGAGAGCTTACATCTGAGCCATAAGCATGAGGCAGAGAGGGAGCTAACTGGGAATGGCATGGGTTTTTGAAACCTCAAAGCAAAACCCACCACCACAGTGACACACCCCATCCAACAAAGCCATGCCTCTTAATCCTTCCCAAATGGTTCCACCAACTAGGGACCAAGCTGTCAAATATATGAACCTATGGAGGTCACTCTCACTGAAGCTACCACATTATTTATGCAAACTCAGATGGGCACTCAGACACCAGGCCATATAATCTTTTGGGACTGCCATCATGGGCATGATGTGTCATTGACCGAAATGTCCTTATGTGTTCCATGACTGCATAGGCCTCCTCTTTTCCTATGCCACCTAGGGTACACAAGGCCATACTTGGAGACACTTCTGTTGGCCACAAGCTGCAGGAAGGTGCTGATGGAATACTGTGGGTAGATACCAGGAATCCTGCTAAACAAAGCATAGAGCATGCCCACAACGAAGATTCTTCCATCCAAAGTATACATGGTCTCCAGGTTGGGAAATCCTGATCCAAACCACTGGGCGTTGAATATGGATTTGGCATCAGAAAGTGTCCTAATGACAACCCGTTATCACCTCTCTTCACAAGGGAATAATTCAAACTGCTTATCACTGACCACTCTCAACACCTGGCCCGTGTTTCTAAATTGGCCTCTGTGCCCTGAAGGTTCATGGGAGCTGGGTTGGAAAAGTGCTTTAACAGTGCAGCCTCAACTTCATTACTCTCCCTGGCCCACACTGAAGTAAACAGAGGGAGTAGTGCACAGAAGCAGGCAGCCTGGCTAGCGGCCGATGACATCACTACTCCCCGTGAAGGACTGGTGGTCAAGTACAGATGACGGCATCTATCAGGCAGGACATCTGATCCATGTTCTGCCCCAAAACCTAGGACCATTACCTTGAGGATGACAGCTCAAAAGTAATGATGAAGACAGTCACTAATGGCTGAAATCTACACCAGGTCACGGACTCAATGCTCCCTGAAGATTATCTCATTTAACCCTCTTAACCACCATGTATGGTTCACTCATCTCCAGTTTAAAAGTGAACCAAAGTGACTTGTCTGAGGCCTGCTTGATTGAGGCAGGAGACCCCTAAGTAAGTCTGTAGGTTCCAGGCTGGAGAGATGCCTTAGCAGTTAAGAGTGTGGTTGCTCCTTCATAGGACCTGGGTTTAATTCCTAGCATACACATGGTAGCTCACAACTCTCTGTTCCAGAAGATCCAAAGCCCTCTTTTAACCTCTGTGGGCACCAGGCACATAAGCAATGCATAGGCAAATGCAAGGCAAAACACCCATATACTTAATAATAATAATAATAATAATAACAACAACAACAACAACAATAAACCTTTAAAACAAAAAGTCTTCATGTTCCACCATGAAGTTCACAGACATGCCACTGGAGACATACCTTGTCAGCATTCACACCCACACAAGGAATAGAGGGGCGCACATGCTCACGTACTGTGCTCCTGCCAATGGACACCTTCACTGACATTGTCCACTTTAATTCATATACTTCACTATGCAGAGCCTCGGGCATCCTATCTAAACAATAATGCCATATGGATGGCTGAAAACTGCCTTCTAGAAGGTAATAGTACTTAAAAGCCCAACAAAAAGAAGGTAAAATCATATAACGTAAGCCCTCCCAAGCTCTCAGCGCTTTCATGAGGGGCCCCTGGACATAAGCTGATATGTATTGACTCAGTGCCAAATCAAATACCCACCCACACCTGATGTAGGTGGGCAGTGTCCTCCACTGATGCTCTTCTTCCCCAGTCTATTCTTATCTCCTCTTTCCCTGGCCCGGAAGAGTGGGCTGTCTTGGTGCAGTGCAGCTGGCGGGTTGGATAAGCAGGTGTTGAGTTTGAAAATGACCCTGCCCATCAGCTGGTGAGAGCCAAGCAGACAAGGAAGTCACTGTATCACTGTGTGCCTGGCAATCCAGCTCCAGAAAGAAGGCACAGTGAAGCCTGGGAGAAGGATGTGGGAAGTGTGCACTCGAGCGAACACACACACACACACACACACACACACAGAGGAAATCATCAACTAAATGAAACCCACATCATGTCACCCAGGAAAGTAAAACCGTTACTGAAGATCAAAATAAAAAACCCAACAGTAAGGATGTACTGAGGCATTTCGCCCCAGCACAGAGGTACACAAAGATCAACAGAGAACAATCCTTGGAAAAACCAGGAGGAGAGCCCACAGTCTATGTGGGGGCTGGCGAACTTCATTACAAAAGTCCAGCCAGCCAGAGCTGTGTAAATGGCCCTCACTGTACGCATCCTGGAAGAGGTCCAGCGGCCAGGCCATGCTGTGGGAAGAAAGGGAGTCCACTAACCCAGATCTCATTAAATGTGGGCTAACTGGCTCCGTTCCCTACAGCTCAAGGGGCCAAGGGAGGCCTGAATGGAGCACTTTCCAGGATAGAAAACCCGAAAAGCCAGCTCCTTTTCTTTTCTCATAGCCTTTCGGTTGCTCACTGGTTGACCCAACTGCCACAGACCTGAGAGAAACATCCCTTCTCTGCCCTCATCATCCCTCACCAGGCCATCACCCTCCTGGCATGCTCTGACCTGACCAAACCTCCTTCCCCATGGTGCGGTCAATAATGCCAAGGAATGAAGCACCCATGAAAGCCAAACATTGTCCCCACTGAACAAAAGGCTGCATCTTGAATAATGGCCTGTGCACGTTTCTCCACGGGTTGGCTTACCTCTCTTGCCACTGCCACACAGGACACTGCCCACTGCTGGAGGAGCAATCATTTAGCTTCTTCTCTTTAAGTTTTAAAACGTATTGTTGTTATTATTATGATTATGCTGTGTGTGTGTGTGTGTGTGTGTGTGTGTGTGTGTGTGTGTGTAGGTCTGAGGATAACGTTACGGAGTTTGTTCTCTCCTGGGTTGCAGTGACTGAACTCCAGTCTCCAGGCAAGGTAATCACCTTTACCACCTGCCTGGCTCTTCCCGTTTCTATATTGGACGAGATGGAAACAGGTTTGGGGAAAGCATTGGCCATTGAAGTAGAGCACACATGAAGTGACAGCTACAAACATCAAGGCACATCTTCATCCCATAGGCCAAAGAGAAACAGAGGTGGGAGTCCTTCTGGTGACTGCACACCAGCTAAGGCGTCAGGCTGCATACAGAGGCATTTGCTCCCTTCATCCTCAGAGAACCTTACCAGGCAGGTACTATTTTTAGCCTCACCTTACACTCAAGGAAAGTACAGTACAGACAGGTCAAGCGACCCAGCCAAGGTAACACACCTGGCTAGTGGTACAACCAAGATCTGAATCAGAGCGGTGAGGCTCCAGAGCCTGTGTTCTTAAATGCTACACCATCATTACCTTTAAAACAAATTTTGTGTCACGGGGAAACCCATTATTTTGTGCAACTAATATATGCTTGTGAAGAACTTTAACTTAGAATTATAAAATTAAAGTTATGCCAAAATGTCCGTCTATGAGGGAATCCGGGATGTTATCAGTTTACTTTAATATCATGTCTCAACCTCCCTGCCTGAGAAATGCCATAAGCTGCTGTCCTGGTTTCCTTTTCTGTTGCTGGGATAAGCGCCAACACAAGCCAACTTGGAGAGGAAAGGGTTTATGTGGTTTACAGGTTACAGTTCATTAGTGAGGGAGGTAAGAACCCCCTCAGCGGTTCAAGGCTGGAACCATGAAGAAATGCCGCTTACAGGTTTGCTTCCCACCTCGTCTTCAACTATGTTTCTTACACAACCCAGGACCATCCTGCTCAGGGATGGTACAACCCACAGTGGACTGGGCCTTCCTACATCTATTAGGAATCAAGAAAAATGCCCCCACAGACATGTCCATAGACCAATCTGATGAAGGCAATTCCCCAGTTGAAGTTCCCTCTTCCCAAGTGTGTCAAGTTGACAACCACAGTTAGCCTTTGTGGTTTTTTCCCTAGCTTGTCAAATACAAGCCTGCACCATGTTAGGATGGTTTAGTTAGGGAGGAACTATATGTACAAGATGTTCCATAGGTTACATCGGCCAGTAACAGCAGGCCTATCTTGGTCTGTGTAAATACACAGCACTCTGTGATGTTTACTCAGGGCCAAGTCCACTAATATGGCACTTCTAGGAACACATCCCATCACCAAGCAATGGCAGCTGCCTACTGTGCACATTTGCCAGGCAGTATGCTGGGCACGCGAGTCATGCCATCTCATTTAAGCCTTATATCTGCCCTATGATGTCATTACTAATAGTACCTCATTTACAGATGAAGACAAGGTTCACCAAGGTAATGTCCCCATGCAAGGTCATAAGACAGAACAGGAGGAAGATCGCAAGACTGCCAGATACCAGTGTGTGTGTGTTTCCACTCCGTATGCCATCTCTTAAGAGAATTCCAAGATTTTCTAAGAAAGAAAAGTTGCAATAGAATAAAATGAGGTTTGGGAACGACCAAGTCTGATGATTGAGCCAGCACATTTTAGAAGGTGTCAGAGACCATAGTGTGTGACCTGCAGCCAGAGGTCACTCCTGCTTCAGGTCTATGCCTACTGATGGCCTGTGGCAAATGCCTTTTGTCTCTCTCTCTATTGCCTCACTTATAAAGGACAGAGGGGGAGGATCCCGTGCCACAGTAAACATGACCATACTCAGCATCTGAGGCAAAGATGCCTCTGGACAGCTGTGTCCCCACTGATGGCAGCTTCTCTCTTTCTTCCCAGGACAAAGCCTCAGGAGCAGGTCTCCACATGGGGACTGGGGTGGGGAGCTTAGTGACCATCTGAGTCCAGGTGACAAGAAGGCAGACACCTGCTCAGCTTTGTTATTATGCATCCCACTCATACGATATTTAACCTCTCATCAAAGATACTCTTTAAGTTGGACATGGTGGCACCTGTAATCCCAGCATTTCAAGGGCTGAGCAGGAAAACCGTGAATTCCAGGGCATCCTGGGCTACATACATATTTCATCTATAATAAATACATGCATACATACATACATACATATACAAACAATCTTTGGAACTAGAGAGAAGGGTCAGCAGCTAAAAGTACTCATTCCTCTTACAAAGAACTTTGGTTAGATTCCCACCCCCCTTCATGGTGACTCAGTACAATCTGTAACTCCCAGGAACTCACAAAGTGCATTTATACGCATAAATCTTTAAAATACAAATTTTATTGTTATTGTTTTAAAAACTAATTTTTTAAAAACATGTGCATTTTCAGCTCATTTTGAAAAGGAAACAACTTAGAATCACCACACTGAATTAAGAGTGGGTTGAGTGGGAGGTTGGCATGAGGGTGAGGCTGGGGAAATCTTCCATTTAATCAAGACTGCAAGTGCCAACTCATCCCTTACCCCCAACTCTTGTTTCCACACATAACTCAGGGAAACCAAAATCTGCAACGTTCCACCCTGAATCAATCACTGAATTGCTAGGCCCTCAGCCT
>JADRCH010000092.1:7436055-7529643 GCA_019843965.1 Rhynchomys soricoides
ACGTTCCACCCTGAATCAATCACTGAATTGCTAGGCCCTCAGCCTCCTCATCTCAGAGAAACACACACTCACAGAATTACAGGTCACAACTAAATGCTATTCTCTCCAGGAATGGAAGAATGCATTATTAGGAAATCCGTCAATATAATTCATCTCATTAACTGAATCCAAAGGAAAAACCAATAACAAAAGCCAGATGTCTCTTCTGATGCTTATCATGTTAAATCACAGCACTCAGTACTGACTCTTAACTAGCTAAGAACAGAGGAAGCTTCCCTAAGAGATACGGAGATCAGCTGGAAAGCACATCACTGTTGCAAGGGAAGAGCTAACATCCCCCAGGAAGGAGCTGCCTGCACAGTTAGACAGAAGAAAAACAAGTTTCACCAACTGGAAATGACGAGGAAGCAAAATTTCATTAACTTAAAGATTATATAATTATATGTCTGGAAAAAAAATTTTCCCACAAAAATAATAACATTAAAAACAGATCTGAAAAACCATTAGAACGAATAGGATAATTTGATAATGTTATTCAATATTAAGAAAACAAGTTAGTAATAGCCTTTTTACGGGAAGGCAGGCAGGCAGACAAACCATCCTGAATATGAGAGAGTGATCAGCTAGCAAAATGATCATTCAAAATACATTCCTGGCCAGGCATAGTGGCACATTCCTTTAATCCCTTAGGAGGCAGAGGCAGGAGGATCTCTGTGAATTTGAAAAAAAAAAAAAAAAAAACTTTTTAACTCACTATCTATCTATCTGTGTGTGTTATATGTGTGTACATATACATACACACACATACACACACTCATATGTAAAATTTTCCTAAGTATGGTAGTCATACCTATAATCCCACTTGGGAAGCTGAGGCATGAAGATCCCTATGAGTTTGAGGCCAGCCTGAGCTATACAATGAGTTCCAGGCTAGCTTAGACTACTGAAAAAGAGCTTGTCTCCATAGAAACCATGAATACAAATATAGACAGCAGACAAACAGCGATCTGGAAGGCCAAGACAGGAGGTTGCTTAAGCAGCTCAGAGTGAATCTGAGGAACACAGTAAAACCCATCTCAAAATCAAACAGATGTGTGCCCTGCTGCACTCCATATTTCCCCCTCGTGACTCCTGGTGGAACTCGGGGAGTGAACACTGTGCCTAGTGCAGAAGCCATGAACTCTATGTGTGTCTTGGCACAGGGAATCCATCACCGAGGCTGCCCACCCCACAGTCAGCTGGGGAAGCCAGCAGGTCTTTCTTTCCAGCACAGAAAAAGACTAGATTTTTCCAATAATGACTGTCAATAATAGAGCCAACCAACCAATCAACACACAGGACAATCCCACTATCACATATCAGCCCTGGCCTGCCTGTTGTCCAGCACAAACGTTCAACCCTGTTCCTACCCCCGGGCCTTTGCTCATGCTGTCCTTGCAGCAACCATGAGTCTTCTCAAGAAGGTTGCACGAGGCCCGTTCTCTCAACATTTGGTTTGCTTTCAAATGTCCTCTTAACAACAACAAAAAAAAGCACTCCTTACGGCCCCGCTACAACAATTCTCCATCCATCCTTATCTTTCCCTAGAGCACGTGTCACCAGCCAATATCACTTTATACCTCTGTTTTCTCAATCTTCCTGCATCACCTGAAGGTCAGCACCATCAACGCAGACATCACTGTTGCTCATTCACTCACTGATATTTCCCTGACCCAAACACAATCACAACATGTACACACACACAATCACATAGATACAATCACATACATAGACACACACACACACACATACACACACACACACACTAATACATCATAATGGAGCTCAGTTTGGGTGGGAAGAGCGACAAGGCAAAAGTTAGGCATTAACATGTTACAGGGAAAAGATAAAGAGCACAGGCACAGGGCAGCCAGTTCTCCAGGAAGTTAAAAATCACACCTACTCTGCACAGGCACAGCATGCTTATGACAGCAGTATGTATCTGATGCCGTTTCCATTTTCTGCAATAACCCAAGGATGCCTGTCCTCTGTCTAGAAGGCTCAAGCGTTCTCCAGATTTCCCTGGAGAGGTGAGGCAGCCTTTGGTTTGTGGAAAAAAGAGAGGAGCTGATTAAAACTTATCCTGAGGGGCCCCATAAGATGGCTCAGCTGGTAAAGGCATCTCCTACCAATCCTGATCATCTGATCATCCCCAGGACCATATGGTGGGAGGGGGTAAGGCCCTTGGTTCCCTCTTTATCACCAAAAATCATTTTCAAACTCACCCCTACCTCATTGCCCTAACACAACAACATTGTGGCCACCTAGCAGTACAGCCCATGAGATTACAGGCCCCTGCAGAGCAGCCCCTCCCTGCCCCTTAAATTAATCCATATGACAATCACAGAGCAAAACCACAAGTGACAGAGAAAGTCTAGTAAAACTATGACCGTCACATTAAAAACAAAAACAGCTTTTCTGGCAGCAACGACCTCCCTGCGAGAACACACCTCTCACCAAGATCTCCTTCATCCCTTTCCAGAAGACGCGAAGAGGAAACACAAGAAGAAACTGACTGGTGCAGAGCCCTAATTCCTACTTTGTGGATCTGAAATACTCGGGATGCTATAAAATCACCATGGGATTTAGCCGTGCACAGCAGTAGTCTTGTGTGTTGGCTGTGCCACTGACTATGTCAGCCTACAGGTGGAAAATCAAGGCTGACAGAAAGATGCTCCTTCAGGAGAAGGCAGCACTGAAAGCATCTGATTCAAGATGAGTGGGAACCATCCCAATAGATGCATTTTGAATATTAAAAACAAACCTGTTCCGCACATGAAAAAGAGAAAAAAACTACCCTTCCACGCAGGGTAGCCATCACCTTAGAGAAAACCAGCATTTGGCAATGTACACGGGCAAGCCTTCCCCTCATCAGGCCTAGGCGCCTCAGCAAGGGAGGGTTTAGCTGTCTGCACACTATCCTGCCACAGCTCAGTGAGCCCAATGCTTGGATCATAAGGTTGGAAACATCAATTTACCTCCAGAGAAACTGTTCCACTCCTGTCTGGCAGGAATTTTCTATCAGATTCCCCAGGGGGCAGATTTACATGACGCACATGGCCTCCACCCTGAGTGGGCAGGTATGCGGACAAATGCCACTACCTTAGGGCAGCGGCTACTAAGTGTCACCTTTGCCAGGCAAGTGTGGGCCAGGCTCAAGCACCTCAGAGATACTCTTCTCCTACCTCTGCCATACATGAGATGTATTCTCAGTGTGCAGATGGGCGTGCCACCGCTGAAGCCCTTTCCAACACTTACTAAGGAGGTTCACAATGTCCTTTACTCCTCACCCCCCCAAAAAAAAACCCTGCATATTAAGACAGAGTAACAGAAACATGAATGACGCTGGGGGGGGGTCTTCTATTAAGCTTTCTGCGTCTCCCGGCTTCTTTCCCATCTCTTAGACTACAGGCACCATGAAGGCCAAGTCCATCTCTCTTGTGAGACCCCAGGAAACCTGACAAAGCGCTTCGTGCATGGCAGGGATCTGAATTACTAATCAGTGAAATCCTTGAAGATGAAGCAGAGACTAGGCACTTAGACAGTTCTTTCTTGGCTCTGAGGGTTGGCAGAAGAATGGTTTATGAATGGATAACAGCCTAGGGCCATGTACTATACCATTCTATACATCAGTCAAGTGTGCAGGAGACAAGCTAACCACTTCTTAGCATACCAAACCCACATATCAACTTGAGGGATGGTGTCTCATCATTATCTCCTCTCATGGACAGGCAGGGTGTACAGGTTAGTCTTTATTGTCACAACCTGGGAAGAGGGACCCTCAGTTGAGGAATTTCCTAAAGCAGCTGGCCTCTGGCCATTCCTATGAGATCGTCTTGACTGGTCACTGATGTGGAAGGGCCCAGCCCACTATGGGTGGCACCATTCCCTAAACAGGTAAATATGGGCTGGATAAGAAAGCTAGCTGAGCATGAGTCAGTGAGCAAGCCAGTAAGCAGCATTCCTCCATGGTTTCTGCTACGGCTCCTGCTTGACTTCCTTCTCTATCTCCCCTCAGTGATGGACTGTGATCTGAAGCATACGCTGAAATAAAGCTCTTTCTTCCCCAAGTTGTTTTTGGTCGAGGTGTTTATCACAGCAACAGAGAGATACTTAGGAAAGCTCAGCAACTGGGTAAGAACCACACACACACACACACACACACACACACCCTGCCCTGACCCATCCTCCCACCCCCACCCACACCCTGCCCTGACAGCAGGCTGCCCAGTGAAAGGATAACTACCTGGAACTAAGAATATGACTCCGTGCTCTCCGAATGGAACTAAACACGTACCTCTGCATCTCAGAATTATAGGAATCCACCCCTGGGACAGCCACAGAGGCTGCAGCCCATTCTGCAGAGAGGGAGGAAAAAGAGGGTCCAAAAAGACAAGAGGCATGTGTGTGGAGGGCTTCCATGCCTCCGAAGACACTGATTTCAGTCTCAGACCTAGAATTACCACTGGTCTTGGAGCAGGTACTTAAGAATTCCTTTCCCTCTCCTGTAAAATGAAGGTGAATTATATATACTTCCCTGGTTTGCTATGCGGTCTGGAGCCAATGAACACCCAGCCTATCTAGAGGCTCCCACCTCAGGAGACAAGGCTATGTAGAAATTAGCCACTGGAAGACACGGGGAAGGAAGGGGAAAGAGTTTGTATCTTAGCAGCTGCAGAGATGAGTTTTATTATTGTCCGTTGTTTGTCTGTTAAGACGGGGTCTCTACATTGTCCAAGTTATTCTCAAACTCACAGGCTCAACTGATCTCCCAGCCTGGGCCTTCTGAACACTGGGCCACCAGGTTCCTCAGGTCAGCTTCTAAAACGCTGTTCTAAAGCCTGCCTTTGGCCAGAACAAGGTTAGATAGATTTTGGTGTGGTAGGAAAAAAAAATATAAGAAAACTGATCTTGAGATTCAGAAGCCCAGGTCTGAGTCTTAAAACCACAGCCCTGCCTTCGCCTTCACCTTGATAGGTCTTACTTGGTTCCTCGTCTGTAAAATACACACTTGTCTCATGCCCTGACCACATGTTTAAACTGAGTAGACCCTGAGGATCAGAAGTAATCTGTCCAACAGCTGACTGGGGGTTGCATACAACACGGGCCTCTATTTAGAAACCCTGCCATGCAACCTGATCTTTTAATAGGCTCTGACAAGACCTGCATGAAGGGTCTACTTAACTGAACTTTAGTCAGCACTGGCCAAGCACGTTTTTTTCCCTTCTGACATTCCTATTACTGTAAAGAGGGAACTATTTTCTAAAGAGCCGCTTGGACATGCTGGGGAGGGAAAGGGGAGGTAAGGTGTCTCACTGAAGGTCATGAAGAGGGAGTTGCATTCTTAGCTGTCACTTTCTAGCTTGTAAAAGTCATTGGCTGAACCCTGGAGGCTTGAGGGATAGTGAACCGGTCCCATGGAACCCTTTAAGTAGTAAACAAAGAGTTAATAAAAACCAATGAATAAAAACGGCTCAGGGCTAATGACGAGATGGCAGTTGAGAAGTGGACCAGGGAAAAGATAGTGGCCAACAGCTAGCAGGACGAGGAACGTTACAGGGCTCTGGGGCCCACTCTGGGGACAATCTCAATGTGGGACCAAGCTCTTCCTGAAGCAGCCTACATGTTACTGCTCCCCAGCCAAGTCAGCCCACCAACACTGTCCCTAAGAGAAGGGTATCAGACATAATCTGTCCAATAGCTGAGACAGAGAAGTGCCCAGGGCTACACAGCAGACCTCACTGCTACACACAAGACTTTTCCTTCCAGGAGAGGAACGCTTAACAGAGCCAGTGCACAGGAGTGGCTCACAGTCAGTGGGTCCTACAGACTCAACGGAATGCAGAAGGCAACAGTTTGTGTATTTGCTTGGTTTTTGAGGCAAGGTCTTCCTATGCAGCATAAGCTGGCCTAGAACTCAAAAACCTCTTCCTTCGGACTCCAAGAGCCTGGAGGCTAGAGTGGTGGCTCTGTGGTTACTAGCACTGTCTGTTCTTGCAAAGGACCCTAGCACGCACATGGCAGCTCACAATATGTGATACCCATACCTACATGCAGGAAAACATTCACACATGTAAAGTAAAGATAATATATTTCTAATTAACCTGAAGTACTGGAGATTGGTCCTGGGGTCTCACATACACTGTGTGAGTGCTCTATCTCTGAGCTTTCTTTGTAACCCCAGGTCTCGTTTTATTTTTTATTAAGTAAAGGTCTCGGGTTAAGTTGTCTAGACTGGCCTTAAACTCTCAATGTAGCCTAGGACAGGGAGGCCTAGGACAGTCAATCCTGTGCCTCAGCCTCCTACCTCCTGGGATCATAGGTCAGCACCACCAGGATTGTCCCCTGACTTTTATCATTACTCCTTAAATAACATAGTAGACCACCAACTATATAATATTTCTGTTGCACTGCCTCATACAGGCAAGCAAGAGATGATTAACAGATGTAGAAGGTTACCTGCCTTCTTTGCAGACAACCTGCCATTGAATGTAAAAGGCCTGAGCATCTTTGAATATTGATATTCATGAGGATCCTGGGGCCAGTTTCCCATGGGCACCAAGCAGCAACCATACTGTAATAGTTAAGCTGAAGACTACTTTGATTTTGAAGAAATACATATGCATACAACCTTGGAGTAGAAACTGGGCAAGAGAAGAAAGACCTTTCCTTGGGCATTTTCCTTCAGTGCTGAGGCTTGCTGGGTATGGACTGATGAAGGAGTGAATGAATGAATGAATGAACTTGGTCTTTCCAATTCCTCAACATGACTGAAGTTCTCACTACAAGCCCATTTCACAGGAAGAATTGATAGAAAAGACAAGGATTTTCTCCTCAGAATTCTCTTTGCACCTGAGGGAACATCAGAAACTCTCACAACGAAATATCATCTGGTCACAGTTACTGAGTGTAGCAGGAAATTTCACTCCCTGGGGTTTTATCGCATAGAAATCTTATGATCTTGGGCCCCTAGCAGATCAGTTGCCATATAGAAGAAGAAGTAACCGGAAATGATGGCCATAAATACTGTGAGAATAGGTGTTTTTTAAATAAAGTCGTTTGGTTAAATGATAAGATGTCCATGGATCTCAGGAGCAAAGCTGCACTATGCCAAGAACTGTGTAGCCGATTGGTAAGGCCCTGTCCTCACAAAGCGGGCTGGCTCCAGGCCAGACTGTGGTCCTGCATCGTGCTGGTTACATTAATTTGATGTCAATTTGATGCAATCTAGAGTCATCTGAGAGTCAACTTAGGAAATGCATACAGAAGATTGGGCTGTAGGTAAGCTTGTAGGACATTTTTCTTAGTGACTGGTGTGAAAGGGCCCAGCTCAGAGTGGATGGGGCCATCCCTGGCTGGTAGTTCGGGATTCTGTAAGAAAGCAGGTTGAGCAAGCCAGTAAGAAGCACCCCCAACACACACACACACACACACACACACACACACACATACACACACACACACACAAGACCTCTGCATCAGCTCCTGGCTCCAGGTTCCTGCCCTTCTACAGTTCCTGTCCTGATCTTTTGATGATGAACAGTGCTATGGTAGTGTACACTAAATAAGCCCTTTCCTTCCTCTCTGGTCATGGTGTTTCATCATCACAATAGCAAACGGAAGACAGGGGATATGAGTTCAAGGCCAGCCTGGTCTACAGAGTGAGTTCCAAGACAGCTAGGGCTACACAGAGAAACCCTGTCTCCAAAAATCAAAAAAAAAAATTAAAAAATAGAGGGGATATGTACAATCACATTCTCCACTGACTAACAAACAACGGAGGCTTTCCATTGACCCATGTCCACCAAGTATGCAATTGCCCCTCATCGCAACTCAGCTCTCAATTCTCTGAGAATGCTGATTTTACCTATCTTTTGCTTCTAGTACACTTAGCAATATACAATAAATGCCCACGGAATGACTCAACATTTCAACGGATGGGCTGACCAAGGGACTTCCAGATAATAAGCTCTGCTTGTGAAACAAGAGGGATTGGGCTTCTGTGATCAGCCAATCCCACAAGAGGTAGCTTTGATGCTGTGGAAAGAGTCACAGTCAGTTAGACTCCAGGGACCTGAGGCCAACACATGCTCCTGTAGCTTGAATCTGGAAAATTATTTCCTCAATATCAGACTGTGTGTGTAAACTGCCATAAGGCATGAAATGCTGTGAATCTAGGATTTCTTCCATCTCTGTGTATTTTTTTAAGTTTTTTTTTTTTCTTAAATTATGGAGGGTGGCAGTATGTACAAGTGAGTGCAGGTGCCTGTGAAGGCCAAACAGGGTGCCAGATCCTCTAGAGTCAGGGTGACAGGAGATGTGAGTGAACACGGGTGCTAGAAACTGGACTCGAGTCTTCTGCAAGAGCAATGCATGTTTCTAATCATTAAGCCAGCCAGCCAGCCCCCCAAATTTTTATGCCTTTGAAATCTGTAAGAAAGGGCAACTTAGGACGGCATCTGAAATTGCACTCTGCCTTCGTTTCTTTTACTTATATATTCAGCTATGTACTTGTTTTTGTGGTACTGAGGGTGGACCCTAGGCCTTCACACATACTAGGCAAGGCTGGACACCTGATCTACATCTTTAGCCCTGTCTGTAATTTCTTAATCTTTGAATGAACTCTAAAATGAAACATTTTAGGACAGAGTGACGAGTGAGGTTTACCAGGGACAAGCAAAACACTTCCTGCCCACCCCATCCCGGCAGACTCATCCCTCCTAATAAAATATATTTACTTTCCCCCAACAAAGATGCTCAGTTTGGGAAATCCATCCACAGGAATACCTGGGTGAGCTCAAACGAAGCCGCTGATCTCAGAAGTACACAGAGCAGAGGTGCTAGAAGTACACGAAAGCCCAGGGCCAAATGCTGGATGGGGACACACACACACACACACACACACACACACACCCGGTTCAGCTCCTACCCTCTCAGAGAAGAGCCACAGACCCAGAGCAACAGCTGCAAGTGGCTAAGGCAACTGCACACAGGGCATGCTGACTCCAAAGTCATGTCCCACGGGAGAGCTCACCTCTGAGCCAGTGTGGCTCAGTTGCTATCTAAGGAGAGCACCAGTTGGGAGCTGAGTCTCCAAAGGAAACCAAGTTATCACACTTTTCCTTTTTGCTCCTCAGGGGGCTTTGGAATGAGGTCTCATCTGTCACCCATGCCTACAAAATAGGGATAACAGCACTGCTCATTCCTTCTAGACCCCCCACACACACACACAAGGGTCAATGGATGCACAGAGAGGGTTGACCTGCAGCACACTCAGCCTGTGGCCCGTGCTGCAGCTGGGCGGATGAAGAAATCCACCTGAAGTCACGAAATCTAACCCCAGGCTTTTCAAAATCCTTCAGAGAGCCAAAAGAGAGGCTGCTGCTTCCGCACTGGAGCCCTGGGACAGTAGCCTGGATGTTTTTCAGGAGAGAAAGCAAAGCTGCATCTGCAGCTGGGAAGAGCCAGGACTGCCCCGGTATGCTGGAGCCCTGGGTCTCTGGAGAGATTGCTCCCTGTGAGTATAGAAGTTTATGGGTATCACCAGGAGATGAAACCAAGCAACAGTCCCAAAATGAACTTCCCCAGAGGAAGAAGGAGAAATTACAACTCCAGAGAGGTATGCTGTCCACCCAGCAAACAGCAAAATTAAAGGACAGACCTGAGATTTACAGGATGTGGGCAAACAGGAACCTGGTACCCCACTGACGAGCCAATCTGTGCTCTATAGAGAGTAATCTGATCATGTTTATTAGAGTTCTTAAGTGTGTATAAGGATGATCCAGTGACTCTTCTCCTTGGTAACCACCACAGAGAACCATTAGCGTGTGTGCCCAAAGGAATATACCACAGTACACATCCCGACAAAAGCCAGAACCAGTCTAACCATCATGAGCTGGCTCAGCAATCAGTGAAATGCTCATGCTTGGTGTGGTGTAAAAACAAAGGAGACGGACACAGGCTGCCTCAAAAGCATTGTAGGACACATCGTCAAAGGTTACACGACATGCATTCTAAAAAGAAGAAATGGAGCACTGGGAAGATGGATCCATGGGTCGGTAAAACAGTCTGCTGCCCAATTGTGAGGACCTGAGTTAGGATCCCCAGAACTCACATATACACCACGTAGGCATGGTAGGCCACCTACATAACCTCAACACATGGGAGGCAGAAACAGATTCCCTAGAGCAAACTGGTTATCGAGACTGGGTGAATCTGCAAGCTCTAGGTTCAAATGAGAGACCTTGCCTCAATAGATAAGGTAGAGAGAGATAAGAAAGACAACTGACTTCAACCTCTGGCTTCCACATGCATGTGTGAGACACACACACACTCACACACACACACATATACACAAACCACCATCAACAACAACAAAGGAGAAGAAATGATCTTCCTTCTATATATCTAGATACCCAGAAAAAGTTCCGGAAGGAAATGTACATATTAAATAATGGATAAACATGGCTTGCACTGACCATAGGAAAGAACAGGAATGGGTTCAGGACTGAGAATTAAAATTATATTTTAATTACTAAAATTAAAAAGTTATTCTTTAAAAAGAAAGAAAGCGGGAAAGGAGGGAGGGAGGAAGAAATGGCTCAAAAGAGCTCAGTGTCTATCCCTGCTTGCTCCTGGGAGACTGACCACTCACAAACATGATGTTCTGAGCAGGTAGGGCTGTGTCTGGGGATAAACACCCACAGTTTTGAACCAAGACACATTTTACACCACATTTACATACTATTAATCCCAGTTCTTCCGGGGCTGAGAAAAAAATTCCTTCATGTTTAACAACAGTTTCTTTCCTCTGGGGGAACAAACTGAAGATGTGAAAAGAGATATGTGTTTGGAAGGCAGAGGGTCAAGACCAGAGCCTGATGCATGCTGGGAAAACATTCTACCACCAAGCTCCTCACCTAGCCCCTTGCAACCTCCAGACTCTTCTGGGTCTCTCTCTACCAACGCAAACAGGCAAGGAGGATGCAACACTGTATCTAGTCGCTGTGGACACTTTTTCCCTCAACTGTTACCTTTCCTTGTGCTCTTCCATTCCTCTGTAAATGCACTGATTTCATTACTGGGAAATGCTCTGCAGACTCAGTGTGCCAGGCTCAGATCTTCTTTCCTAAAAAACAAAGGAACCAAGGGAATGGATAGGAATAAAGCACAATGACACATATGAAGGGACATGTCACAGTGAGACCCGGTCCTCTATACCCACTTAAGTCAGGACTTCTAAGTCAACTGACCATCATTTACACACACAAAACTGGTACATTTCATCATAAACACACCAAGAGGGCCACAGTAGACTATACCAAATGCTACCCAGGATCCCCTCAAATCCAACCTTTCTTCCACAATCACAAATTAAACAGCCCTAAAAAAAAAAAAAAAAAAGCCCAAACTCTTGAATGCTCCAAAATCTAAAACTTTCAGAACACTAACAAGATCTCAAGTAAAAAATTCTAGACCAGGAAACATTGTTTTATTTGGGGACTTAATGTTTAAAATATTGCATAAAGTTAGCTCTGGGTTATGTGCATAAGGTATATATGAAAGATAAATCCTGTGTTTATAGTTGTGCCCCCTCTCCAAGATATCTCACTACAGATATGCAGATATTCCACAATCTGAAAAAAATTAAAACATCCTGGTTTCCAAAAGGGATAATAACATATCTGAGTTCTCAGGCCCTACTTTCCCAGGCATCCTTGCGGTATCTTCTATGAGACTAATGAGGAGGTCACCTGGTACAAGACGAGGAGCACAGATGACATCTAAAGTCATCACAAAATGACTCTTTGGAATGGTACAGGCCCCTTGATGCTCATGATGGCTGCATTGAAGATCCAAGGTGAAGTACTCAGGAGCAACAGAGGTTAGTGGGAGACAGAGGAAGAGACAAGGAAGAACTAGAGAGAATATCATATTCCAGGTGCCTTGGAGGATCTTCCTCCTCTCCACTCTGGGAGCATCTGCCCCAGAGGGAACACAAGCCATACCGGTTCAGCCCCAGCTCCTGCATTCCTCACCAAGAAGACTGAGGTTAACATCACAAGAAAGATTCTCTTCATAGGCACGCCTCTAAACAGAAACTACTTTATTTGCTGTTACACTAAAAAATGCAGTCAGCGTCTACTCTACAAGGTCATTCTTATGGATAGTGTGTTTACTTCCAACCCAGTGCCTCCTAGACAGGCATAGAGGGTGATGCTGGTCACCCACGATCAGCTAATCTGCTGCTCCATGTATGCCCAGCACTGCTGCTACACCTGCCTTGACCACTGAGCCTCAAAGGCCTGCTTGGCAGTGCTCTGGCTTCTCATTCCCCATCTGTCCCACATGGGTCATCTTCTCCCAGGTTAAAAAACCATCTGATTGACTTTGATCTAGGTAAGAAGGACCAGATTCCTAGCCAGACAGACCCAGTGTTAGAGAGATTCCCCAGCCCCTGCCTCCCACACTGGTCTTTCATTTAACTTGTAAAGATCAGGCCATGAGATATTTTTAGCATCTGGATCCTTGTCTAAGGCCACTGATCTGGCTTCCATCAGCGCTAACTTCATCAGCTGCCGCATTTGCATTCTGGGGGGTGGGGCAGGAGTGAGGAGAGCTTAACAGACAGAGAAAAGGAGAGGGAAAAGAACGGGGCTTGAGTACAGAGTTCTGGGGGTGCCTTGGCAATGCAGTTGCAAAGCAGGAAAGAAATATCAACTGCTCATATCTGGGTAACTCTGTGGCTAGGATTGTCTCAGCCCAAATCCCTCCAGTCTGAAAGCCAAGACTGCTCAACACCAACCTCCTCTACACGAAGCACAGGACCCCTCTCCCTCATCCTCAATGAGAGTCCAACAATTCCCGCACCCTCAGAACTGTGAGAGGACACCTGGGAGGGGTGGCTAGCTTGACCCAGGATTACAGAAAGTGTCATGTTGCTTTTTAGGTTTTTGTTTGAGAGAGGGTCTCCGGTGAACTACGCTGGCTTCCAACTTCCTAAGTAGCTCACAGAACCATGAACTTCTAAACCTCCTGTCTTCAATTCCCAAGCGTTCATATTACAAGTACACACCGACGAGCCATTTGGAAGCCATCACTCTTCAGTTTGTACCTGAAGGCAGTGCAACTATTTCGACCTCAGCCTTGAGGGGTGTCGTGGACCAGGTTCTGACATGGAGGACGCCAAGGAATTCTCACAGCAGACCTAGTAGGGAGGCACTGCTATTGCCTCACCCTAGGAATCAGGAAACTGGGGGTGCAAAGAGGAGTGCCTGGAAATAGCAGAGGTGAACTTAGAGTCCCTGAGGTGAATACTCCTATCCCCCACGCCCCCAAAATTTAAAAAAAAAAGCTCATAAAGAAGACCTAGAAATGGCCATCCAGGCCACAGATACTAAATTACAAATAATGAGCAAGCACATGACCTTAGGGGTCTGCAATTCTTGCCACTGTATTATATAATACATAACATATATTATATATATATAGTATAACTTGATTATGAATGAATGAATGAATAAACAAATGAACACTGAACCCAGAATTACCAATTCCTATAAAAGGGAAATATCCCACACCTCACTTCACACCACCATTGCCTAAGGCAGTAACCTTGATTCTCACAGGTACCTGCCTATAGCCCACAGGGGAGCCAGGATCACAGACATTACAGAGATACATCATCTTGATCTGAAGGCTGCTAGTGGAAGACTGACTTCCAGGCAGCTAGGACTAGGGTCTTAGAGCCTACGCCCACTGTGACACACCTACTCCAACAAGGCTTCACCTCCTAATAGTGCCACTCCCTGGGCCAAGCACACACAATCCATCACAGAATGTGTCCTCTAGCAGGACTGCACTCCTTCCGGAAACACTAGAAATCTTTCTTTCTCTTGAATTTTTGGCTTCCAGAGGCTGGCTTGTATGTACCCCTCAGCTGATCTCTTTCTCCATCTTCAGAGACAACAATGTCATCTTCAGACCTTCCCTTCCTCTCTCAGCTAAGTGTCACGTCTTAATCTTGGACATTGCCTCCTCATGACTAGACTACTTCTCTCTGTCCCTGAGATGATACTGGTCCCTCAGAATAATTAATTCAGGACAATTTGCCCCATGGGAAGATCCTTAACCTAACATCTACAAAGTCCCTCTTGCCACTTAAGGTCACCTACTCTTGAATATTACAAGTGATGGGATTCACGTCCTTCTAGGTCAAGGGCATCTCTGAGAACAGTAGTTCTCAATTTTCCTAATGCTGCAACCCTTTAATACAGTTCTTCATGCTATGGAACTGTAAATATAAAATTATTTCCATCGCTACTTCATAATGGTAATTTTGCTATTGTTATGAATCGCAATGTTAATATCTGGTATGCAGATGGTCTCAGGCGACTCCTGAGAAATGATCATTCAACCTCCAAATGGGCCATGACTCCCAGGTTAAGAATCACTGTTTTAGAGGGTCTTGTGTAAGGTACCCCAAGTCCCAACCCGGACACTGCACAAAGGTTCATCAAGAGGAAAATGATGATATCCAATAACCCAAACTGAGGACACTTGTACAGTCTATCAGAGAGGTGGAGGCAGTTCCAAGTGTCCCAACCTCTTAGCCATCAGGTCAGTGGCTGGAGGAGTAGACAATGCTTGGAAGAGGGCACAGGGTGGCCTTGGGGACTTCTGGCAAACTTAGGTTTCTTTCTCTTTTTTGTGTATTTTGCTTCTAGTTTATTCAGATAGTCTCACCCTATAGCCTAGACTAGAATAGAACTCACAGCATGGCATAACCCAGACTGAGTTGGATTCACAGCAATCCTCCTGCCCCACCCTCTCAAGTTCTTAGTTACAGGGACACACACTTGGAACCAAGCACTTGAGAGGCTGAAGCAGGAGGATTGTGAGTTCTGGTACAGTCTGGCCTATGAATGGCAAGACCTTGTTTCCAAAAGAAGAAGAAGGAAAGGGGAGGAAAGAAAATCCGAGAAATCTGTTTCTAGAGCCTGGTTGGTTTGATAAATGTACAAGTAACAAATATATCAAGACTCTTCATCAAATATGATCTCATTTGTGGATCTCAGAAATGGACCACATCGCCCAAAGAGACTTGTAAAGACCCTGTGTCTTTTGCTATTCACTTTATAAAAACTTAATCAGCAACTAACAGTCAGGGTTTGTCCTCCAGGCTTTTATTGGAGAGAGCAGAGAGAACTGGATACATTTCTCCCGGTTGTCTAAACCCCTTCAGGCCTAGAGCCAAAGTCAGAGATAAAGGCTTATTGGACAGTTTGGCCTGGGACCACAAGGTCCCAAGCCACCTGCCCCAGATGACCTCACCTCCTGAACAGCCAAGGATGACCCAGAGCCATGGCTAAAAAAGCAAGGTCAAATCCCTCAAGGACAGCTACGAACACTTAATTGAAGCAGAGATAACAAGCTAGACCCATAGTTACTCATCAGAGGCAGCACACAGAGGTCAGCAATGCTGATGATAGACTTAAACCTGGGTGTTCCCATCCATCAAGATCTGCTTCACAGCTAGTTACCAAACACAACTCAGTGTCACAGGTACCCAGGAGGGCATCTGTGGCAACCTAGTATTCTATCCAAGTGTCTACTGGCCATCTTTGGATTTCCCACGATGGTTTAGTGCATCTTCACGGATGCACACACACACACAAATGCTTACACCCCAGGAGTGCACAGACTCCTGAGGTTAAGAGGAGAAAATCACTAGCAACCCCACCCATCAGCAGGGCATCGAGTGAAAGAGAAGAGCCCGGGATAGAGGACAGAGCCACTGTGAAAGCAAGGAAACAGACCCAGGTGCATCTTCCTGGGATCTGATGAGTGACATAGCACAGGAAGACCTGATGCTTTGAAGAAGTAGACAATGCCTGGAAGAGGGCGCAGGGTGGCTTTGGGGACTTCTGGCAAACTTAGGTTGCTTTCTCTTTTTTGTGTGTTTTACTTTCGGTTTTCCGAGATAGGGTTTCATTCTATAGCCCAAACTGGGTTAGAACTCATGATGTGAGGGAACCCAGACTCACACCAATCCTCCTGCCCCAAAAGCCTGCTTTGTGCACTGGAGCCAACACATGCCAGCTTCAAGGCACAGGCACATACGGGGTGTCTCCTTTCAGCCATGCTCAGTCAGGCCAGGCTAGTGCCTTGAAACTAGTTGTGGTGGGAATTTAAGCCGAAGAAACCAGAATATACTATAACTCATGGCTACCTTTTATTCCATCTGTCCCCAAAAGCTGGCAATCTAGCAATCCCAAACATGCACTGTGCGTATGCAAAGACGTCTAACACTTGGAAGAAACAAATCCTTAGGACTAGGGATACAGCTCAACAGCAGAGTGCTGTCATGCTGTGTGTACAATGCTCAGAACTGGGATGGGGAAAGGAGACAGACAATGCCAAAACCAGCTTTATTTTCTTAAAAAAGGTTTGCATGTATAAGCATGTGTGGTGTGCATGCATGTTTTTATGTGCATGCATGTGTATACGTGGCACCCACAGGTAGGTTGATGCTGGGTGCCTTCCTTGACTGTTTCCACATATATCAAGACAAGATCTCAGCTAGATAGTGGTGTCAGTGCATGCATGCCTTTAATCCCGACATTCAGGAGGCAGCCGCAGGCTTATCTCTGAGTTCGAGGACAGCCTGGTTTAGAGAGTGAGTTTCAAGACAACCAGGGTTACACAGAGAGATCCTGCCTCAAAACAAACAAAAACAAAATATCTCACTCAGACCCAGAGCTTGCTGAGTTGGTTCTTTTAACCAGTTTGTTCCAGGAATCCCATCTCTCTCTCTCCTTCCCTAGTGTTGGGACAACAGGCAGGCTGTTGGCTGTTGTCCCAACACACTCATCCAGCATTTACATGGGTGTCAAGGATTCAAACTCTACTTCTCACACTTGTGAGGAAAGCACTTCATCCACTCTTGTCCCTGGCACCCAGTGCAATTTTGAATATCTGCCTCTGAGATGGGACACGGGACATGTAGCTGACTGCATGGCAGGCCTCAGCATCACTAATGATTTTAGGATCTTTTATAAATTATTTTCCATGTTTTTGTTGGTTTTGTTTTTAAAAGCATTGACCAGCCCAGCAGTGGTGGCGCAAGCCTTTCATCCCAGCACTTGGGAGGCAGAGGCAGGCAGATTTCTGAGTTCGAGGCCAGCCTGGTCTACAGAGTGAGTTCCAGGACAGCCAGGGCTACACAGAGAGACCCTGTCTCGAAAAAACAAAACACAAACAAACAAAAAAAAGCATTGACCAGCTTGGTGTGGTGATAGAGGCAGGAGGATTACAAATTCAAAGCCAACCTGAGCTACACCGTGAGATTTGGCATTAAAAAAAAATGAATAAAAACAAAACACCAAAGTCTAAAGTCTAAAACACCTTGCCTAGTATGTACAAGGGCCCAAGCTCTAGCCCCAACCCCAGAAGAAAAGGCATTGAGCATCTCAGCTCAATGTGACATAGCAGTTAAAGGAGGGATCTACAAATATAAGGTGAAGAAGGCCAAGCCAGCCAGAGCCACAGATGTCTCCTCAGAGAGATGCTGTGTGTGCAGCTATGATGGGTATGTAAGCCTGGAAGGCCAACAAGCTGGGACCCCTGTGGGGAGAGGGCAGAGGATAATCAGTTGCCTGATGTAAACTCAACCAGTCATGGCCCCCTGGGCCTCACTAGAGGGCCCTGAAGAATGGTACATTCCTCACACCTCTGACACTCTCTTCCCTCACCCTAACCCCACCAGTGTGAACCAGTGTCTCCCCACCTGCATGAGGGTTTTGTGGTTCTCTGACTAACCACATTTTGATGAGTGCAATGCTTGGTGAACAGATGGGAAATATCTGGAAACTATGTGCTCTCCCCTCTAACGGAGGATGCCACACAGCTGGCACAGCTGGAAAAACAGAGCAGCCCTGGGGAATCTAACTGGCCACCCCAGAACCTCAGGAAAAGAAGTGAAAGAGACAAACATACAGGATCCCTAGGCCCATCCGCTGCCATCCTGTCGGAGAAAAAAGAGAGCTGCATATACAAGGGCCTGGGGCACTGAGTTTCCACATACAGTGTCAAGATGCTGCAATGTTGAACCAGATCCAGGGCTATTATCACACATGCCCCAGCAAGTACTTCTTCCAACTCAGCTCTGCCAGGCAGCCTTGGGGTTCTCCTGAGAGCTTAGCTGCACACGGAGAGACCATCCCAGTTTTCTCTGGGTGTCTGAAGACTGATTTTGTGGGTTCAGTTTCTGTCAGGCGCTTGCTTATGGAGGCTCTGGTGGAGATCTGGTCAGTCCTCAAGTGAAAGGAACCATCCCAGATCCCAAGACAAGAGTATTTGGAGAGGAAGCCCCCAGTGATTCACTCCTGCTGGCCCCAGGCTGCCCTTCTTCAGTCAGAAAGTACCTCCATCTCACCCAGGGCATCTCATCTCCCCCATGATTTACTTGAGAAAGTTCCCGTTGTACAAAAGAACCCCATGACTGCTGGAATAGCTCAGCAGGTAAGACACTTTCTACCAAACCAGGTGACGTGGAGTTTAATCCCTGAGGCCCACATGGTAGAGGGAGAGCTAGCTCCTACATGCTGAACTCCCTTCTCCACATGCATGCATGTCATGGAACACACACACACACACACACACACACACACACACACAGTAAATAATGTAATGTTAAAGAGTAGGTGATTCCAGGGTTGGAGGTGCTAGGTCCTCTGGGGTTCAATTCTGAGCACCCTGAAGAAAGAATGAAAACCCAGCATGGTGGCTAAGAGCTGTAATTCTAGCTACTGACACAGGATGATTGTATGAACCAAGAAATTCAAGACCAGCCTAGGCAATATAGTGAGACCCTCAACTCTAAAATAAGTAAGCAAATAACATCAAAAACAAACAAACAAACCTAGAAAAGCCTTGAATTCTATAAAGCCATTACTGTCTTCCTGATTCTCTCAAGATCCTTCATGCTCTGTCCTCAATGCACATTCACTGCATTTTTCTTGACAGACAGAAACACACTGATGGCTTACAAAGCCATGGGAGACCCAAAAGTGGGAAGAAGAGAGATACTCAAGTGAAAACAGGTCTAGGTTTCCCATTCTGTGCTGACTGTTATGAGCTGGACACTCCCAAGACAAGTCCATTTGTAGGAAGGAACATAGGCTTCCCAGGGGCCTGAGGACCACTGTCATTGCTGTCCTCTTCCACACCATCATTGGCAATGGTGCCGGGCTCTTTCCTGTGCTCAGAACCTGCTGAGGCTTCCAATGCTCCTTTGCACTGGACCCTTTCAGCAGTATGCGTAGCAAAGACTCATCTCCTCACAGATGAGGACACGCAGGCACTGAGGAGCCAATGACAAGAAGAAGCACATCACCCTGAAAGCCAAGCACACTTATCCCTGTCTCCAAAGTCCCCAAGAGAAATGGTGAGAATAGAAGAACCCTTGAGGGCCATGCAAAATGACCACTAAATGCTCTCATGGTCATTTTTCAAATTGAAGCTATAAAACTGGATCCCCTGACAAGGCAAAATCTTCTGACCTGACCCTTTGCCTGCCAGGGCATCTGCTGAAATGAACGTCATAGAGCTGACACATCCCACTCTGGAATTCACTCAGCTCCAGAATGGCAGCCCAATCTGTGTCATTGCCAATCATTACATGTGAGGGCAAATGCATATGGGCAGCATCCCCTGAACAGCCAAAAACTACTTTAAAATGCCACAAACAGGTGAGCTCTCTAGAACCCAATCACCCATACCCCCTTTTCTGAGACAGGGTTTCTCTGTGTAGCTCTGGCTATCCTAGAACTCTCTGTAGACCAGGCTGGCCTCAAACTCAAGACATTTGCTTGCTTCTGCCTCCCAAGTGATGAATGACCAAGATTGACCCAGGACCTTCACCCCATGAATGAGGTCATCCAAAGGGCCAATGAGATGGGTACCTTAACTCTCACCTTTCAGAGAAAGAACAGACTCTGGCCTGTGCAGAGTGACCAAGCTCTGGCAGCTGTAACTGGACAGCGCCATGGAATGACCAAACCTCCCAAAGCCCTAACAGTTCATGGGTTCTGACAGCTGAGTACCCGCAGCCTGGGTCTCCTAAAACAACCCTCTGGCTGCATATAGGGCCATCCCTGTACTCTGACCCTCAAATGTCGGGGAAGGAAAGGAGCAACTGCATCCTTCTAACGCTGCCCGGCACATAATAAAGTTGGTGGGGAAAATCCTACAGAGTCCAAAATCACCCTGGAAAGGTGCTGAGGCAGGTGGCTATACCTGCAGTGCCAAATCACATCAGCCTTCAGAATTAGAAGATAACAGGTCTAGAAGCTGAAGCAGGAGGATTCCAGACCAGACTGGCTACATAATGTGTCACAATATTCACAGGAGGGGAAGAGAAAAAGGAAGAGGGATCAGGAAGGGAAAGGCAGGGGAGGACACGAGCCCTGTGCTCAGCTAGGGTAGAAGAGTTACTCCCCAATGGCATCCATCCCAAGGGCCTGGCAAGGAGGAGACCATAAGCCACAGCAAACTGGGGGTGGGGGAGAGTGTGGGGGAGGAAAGCAGCATAGGCCTGTAACTCCCAGATGTACACATTGGGCTGCAGCCATTAGCTGGGCAATGGGGGCAGGCGTGACTAGATTAAATAACCTCATGATCTTTATCTTCTACCCTTCCAGAACATACACTCATTAAGTAGACTAAATGGTCATTCCTTTGTTTCTTTCCTTTAAGGTTCTAATTTATTTGCATAAATTAACTACCAGAGGACCGTAGCATGCAAGAGGACTCCAAGCCCATGCTACCAGAACTCCAGGACATGACCTGGAGAACGACGTGACCGACAGGCTAAGACACCTGTACTATAAACGCTTTCAAGATATAAACTATCAATGGAGCCCTTAGGTCCTAAAGTTGGACTTCAAACTCTAATTTTGCTTCCCCCACCTAGCAGCTATGGGACCTAGGAAAGGACTTTTCTGTGCCTCAGTTTCTCCAACTTCAAAAGGACACTCTAAAGGAACCGAATTTGTGGGGGTTTTATGGGAACTCAAGGAACAGAGCAAGCCAAGAACCCACCATGGCATGGTGCCTCATGTAGAGTTAGGGCCCCTTCCTCCTTTACAGAACACATATGAGAAGGCAAGTTGACTCTTAGGCAGGCTACCACACAGCTCACTGGAGCTTGCTGGTGAGCAAGTCCCACCTCTTAGTACCCAGGCACGAGACCTCTGCTGGACCAACCAAGGCTAGGGTAGCTAGCTAGTCAAAGAACCTGTGTGGTGACAGACCCAGCAGCTTTCCCAAGGCTGTGCACACAGGAGGGTGAGAAGAAGGCAAATTAAAAAAAATACCTTGAGAAGAAACATTTCAGACGCACCCAGAAGTCAAGACTGTACATGCATGGAGATCTCAAGCAGCTGAAAACCATCGTCCAAGCCAGTCACAGAGAGTCACCCTCGATGTACCTCTTTTTATTTTATTTTATTTTTTAATTTGTTTTTTTGAGACAGGGTTTCTCTGTGTAGCCCTGGCTGTCCTGGAACTCACTCTGTAGACCAGGCTAGCCTCGAACTCAGAAATCCACCTGCCTCTGCCTCCCAAGTGCTGGGATGAAAGGCGTGTGCCACCACTGCCCGGCCTCATGTACCTCTTGAGTGAGCACTTCAACTCCTTCCTGCTGGATGGCTGGAGGTATATGCAGGCCTCTTTCCAGACACCTCCCCCAATCCCACCCCCACCTGCCTTCCCCTAGTTCTCTCTCCCCGAATCTGGGCTCCTAGATTTGGATCAGCTTGGCAAGACACCCTCCAGAATTCCCGAGCCCAAAAGATTCAATTCACAGAAGAAATAGCACAGAAGGAAGTGTACCGTGGAGCTATGTCCACATCCAGTCTCAGCCTTGTTGTACCAATGGCTAGCCCTTCCCCTGGTATTAGGAGACTCAGCTAGGGGTACCTCTCCCACCATGATGAGCTCTTCTCACCTGGCAGATAGGCACAGATATCCAACACCACACCTCCCACAGAACCTACTGAAAACTTTCAGGGCCTTTCCATCGGGTGATAGTCATTCTTTTTTTGAGTCCAACAAAAGGGAGGCAATGGAAATAAGTAGATACTTCTGGAAGCAAAGCCTGGCACTTGAGCCCCATGCTCTGTTAAGACAGGAAGAGAAAGACTTAGGGCTGGGGCATGGGAAGAGCTGTCTTCCCAAGAGAGGAGGACCACGAACTAAAACAATGGGGATGAGGACTCCATGCTGTTTGGAGGGTCAGCTATGATAAAAACACTTATCCTTGGGTTATTACTGGTGATAGGAGAGAAACACAATCCATCAGGACAACCTAGGCCTTTCGATTCCTGCCACCACCTAAAAGCCTCACCTGGTGACCTGGCACCAAGAAAAAACCAACCTCAACCAGCCTGGGGTGACATGCCAGAGCATGTGGCTTGAAGAAGAGCCCTGTATTTCCATGACAGTTACGGGATTTCAGAATCAGCATTCAGAGCCTACATGACAGGGCACAGAATCGCCTAAGCAGAGATGCATACTTGGCAGCAGGCCTGTCTGGGCCTGGGCATCTGCACTTCTTAGTCTTCCCAGGGATGGAGGCAGCTTGCTGGGTTTATCTGTGGGAAATGCAAGGATGCACAATAACTGGTTCACTCGACCTTGGGGGAGAAGCCAGAGCCTCCTGACCTCTACCAATGCACACGGTTAAGAGCAGCTGGACTCACCAGGGGAATTTTCAGAAATACAGGTGTCCAGGCTCTACTGACTGCACCTTGAGTTGAGTGCCTCAGCATCCTGACAGGAGAGCTGAGAAGAAGATGCCTTCAGAGGCAATTTCAGGTCTGAAGAAGAAAGGGTCGACTCACAGCTTCAAGGAAGGCAAGATTTGCACAGAACTGACATCTGCCACATGTAGCTCCTTGACTACTGGTACCACAACCCTACAAAGAGCTGTTAAGGTGCTAGTGCCAGCAAGTGCTGGAAATAGGATTTGAACCCAGTAGCCAATCATTTGGTTCTTTCTACCTTTACCTGCTGAGTCTCATGGGCCACCAACAACACCTCTATCCACTCAGACTTTGTGGGAGGTGCTTTAACCTCTCTTCTGTCTTAGCTGTTAGTCCGGTCTGGACCCAAGGCCTGATCCTTCTCCCTCTATCCCCGTTCTGTCCCCCATCTCTACCACTAACACTTTCTCTACTGTGACCCCGGTATATGAAGTCTGAGCCTGCCAGCCATGCAGCTCTAGGGCTTTGACTCTGCCAAGGCTCCCCAGAGTTCTAAAGATACCAATCTTCCCTTCAAGCTCACCTTGGGACCTTCCTGCAGGCTGATTCTTCTCTCTAAGTATTGTTCCCTCTCCTTCTCCACCTCCTCAACCACAGGTAATCTTATCTCAGGCCTCTGGTGACATAGCATCTAGAGTCAAGCTGTGTCTGCTGCTTCCTCCGAAGGAAAGGTTACTGAGCAGAGAAGGTAATACAAGAGAGACCGAGGTCTAAGGCATGGGGACTGGTTGGTGGTGGTCAAGGACACAGATGTTGTTATGAGGTTTAAGTTTCATAGGAAGGGAAAAGCCAGAGAGTGAGACAGAGGCTAGAAAGACAGGCTAAAGCCAGACTAGAAAAAAGAACTTTGTAGCAAGGAGCATGAACATAGACCCAGGGGCCACAGCTATGGATGGCCATGAACAAGCAGCCATGCAATTCTGGGAAACAAGGGAGTAACACGTTTACCGTGCAAGCCTAAGCTGAAAGGAAGGAAATGGAACCCTCCAAGGCTCTCACCAAAGGTTACCATTGCTCAAGTTACACTGCAAGCAACTGGCAACAAGTTTACAGCCACACACCATTGATGAAAATGGCAACCTCACTTATGTCTTTAAAGGTAACCCTATCAATAGATGCCAAATTTTAAACATGTCTGTTCTTTGACCCAGAAGTCCCATGTCTATGAAGGATAGTGACTGCAGCATCCTTTCATAAGAAAAAGAAAAAAGGGGTAGAAATGGTTACCGGGAGCATCCGTCTTAGATGACAGATCCACTGGCTCCTCCTCCTGCCCCCAGGAGTTGGAAACATTTCAGAATTTATAACCTGTTACATTTTGAAAAGGTAACATGTCTTACAAAACCACCACAGAGCACATTCAGGTATGTAAATACTGCTGTGGGTGGCTAGGACCGTGTCGCCTCATACATGAATTATCTATCAGCTCAGATCAGGTTGGGTCCCCAAGTGAATTTAAAACACACTTTTCAAAAATGCATTTTTTTTAATTTTATAACTATGGGGAAAACTGGATAACTGAGTAATTATGATGCCAGTGAACCTTTGCTGTGCTCTACTGAGGACTATAAGAGCCTGCCACACATGCTCACTGGGCCTAGCAGGCTCTGTCCTCTTCACTGGTCCCGTGTCTCTGAGCATTAGTACCCTTCAGCATCTCAGCATTGTCACCATGCCCACCAAAGGCAGTCTTCAAGAGCATCCCACTCTATCCTCACAGCAATGAAGTGTGAGCTAATACTCTCTGATGTGTTTATAAAAAGAGAAAGAGAAAGAAATATGTTCAATGGGGGTGTGGTGAGGTATGGGGGAAGAGGGTGCCTCTGCAGGCCCATGCTGAGGCATCACTTCCCCCTGAGGGACCAGCCACAGGATGGTATGGTATAGAATAGAGTTTATTCAGGGCATGGGGAAGGGAGTTAAGAGGGTAGTAGAGGCAGAGAAAGGCAGAAAGGGAGAGGGAGAGGTAGAGGGAGAGGAGGGGAGGGGAGAGGAGAAGGGGGAGGGGGAGGGGAGGGGAGGGGGCAGGAAAAGGGAAGGGGGAAGGGAAGGGGAGGGGTGGGGGAGGGGGAGAGGAGGGGGAAAGGAAGGGAGGGGGGGAGAGGGAGGGGAGGGGAGGAGCCAGCCACGAGCACGTAGAGAGGGGGGGGTAAGGGAATAGGGAGAGAGGGGGAGCAAGAAGGCAAGAGACCAAGAGAACAAGAGCAAGAGAGGGAGGAGGGGGCAAGCAGCCCCTTTTATAGTGGGTCCGGCCTACCTGGCTATTGCCAGGCAACTGTAGGGTGGAGCTTAGACAGAATGTTAACACTACCCTCATCCCATCAACACGCATCCTCTATCATCTAAGTGAGAAGACGAGGTGTGCCTTCCCCTAGGCCACAGGCCAGTATATGGTCCCTTATTCTATTGCCTCCTCTCCTCATAGTTCAGATTCCAGTCTTTGAGTCACATGCCAGGCTTGAGAGCCCAGACGTTCTCACTCTAAGGTCTATCCTCTTGACCCCTACAGATCCTCACCTTTTCTAGGAAAGGTGTATTAAAACTTTTATGGAATATTGCAGGTCACAAGCACATAGATGATGAAGCCTTCCAATACACAACCAGGGCATTATTTGCATCCTGTAGCAGCTGGCACATGGGCTGGAAGGAATGTGACCCTTTCCTGGTCAAAAAACAAACAAACAAACAAACACGGAGCAAGAGCATCTGAGCACATGACCAGAGACCACAAAAGTACAAACCCTGTACCTGGCCCCAGAGTCTACTCAACCTGGAATCTGTCCCAGAAGACTGACAAGGCTGCCTCAGCCCCTGAGAGAGGCACCTATCACTACCATCTTTACAGTCCATCCCTGGCTTTGTATAAAGATGGCCACCAAGCAACTGCCACCCCATCTAGGTTAGGTCACAACAGGAAACCTAAGGGAAGAAAACTCTAGAAGCACCCCTATAAACAGGTTCAAAACCTGGGAGATGCTTCTCTCTTCCCCATCTCCAGGTAAGCTCCTGTGAGGGACCATAGCAGTTAGTGCTCAGTAGGTACAGGACACAGGGACAGGAGGATGAGGGTAGGAAGAGACACTCAGAAGCAATCTCTGATGCCTGTGCCCAGGTAAGGACGGGTACCATAGCAGGAGGCTATCTTCCCTCCAGCCTGCCTTTCCTTCTGGATGTTATACTCCCAGCCCTTCTCCAAGACTCTAACCAAAGGCTTTTATAAAATCTCCTTTCTAATGCACACACCAATAAAGTAGTCGCATGTAACATACCACAAATTTTAAGTGTACAACTCAATAGCACTCATGATTATAGTCTCATATAATTACCAATCAAATCAATATGAGGGCTTCGGAGACGGATCAATCGGGAAAGTGTTTCCCTTAAGCATGAGAATCTGAGGTTCCATCCAGCTTTATTCACAATAGCCAGAAACTGAAAACAACCCAGATGTCCCCCAACTGAAGAATGGATACAGAAAATGGTACATCTGCACAATGGAATATTACTCAGCCATTAAAACAAAGACATCAAGAATTTTGCAGGCAAATGGATGGAACTAGAAAATATCTCTGAGCACCCACACAGAAAAGCCAGTCATGGTGGTATGCACTTGTAATCCCAGCACTGAAGAGGTGGGAACAGGAGGGCCCCTGAGGCTTGCTGGTCAGCAAGTCTATCTGAATGGGCAAGCTCTAGGTTCAGTGAGAGAGACCTTATCTCAAAAGATAATAAGAAGATGGAGAAAGACTGAGGAAGACACTCAATATCAACCCCTGGCCTCCTCATGCATACACACATGCATATACACACATGCATGCACACACATACATGTACACATGCACACACATGTACACATGCATGTTCACACATGTATATATGCATGCACACACACAAAATATGAAACATTATCAGCCTTTAAAAAGAAGACTTCTCTATATCCATCCAGAATAATGACGTGCTCAAAATAACCACTGCCTTACTTGTAAGCATGGTTAGTGTTGCTTGTATTGAAATGTGGATTTGTACAGCATGGATTCTGTCCCTGGCTTCGTGCACTCTACACAATGACATGAGTTTTTATCTCTGGTGTAGTAAATTTTTCTCTCTCGTTGCTGGGTGTATCTCACCCTATATTATCCCATATTCTGACTACTCAAGAAGCCGTGGATAAGCATTTGGACCCTTTCTATTTGGGGTCAATTATTTTTGTTTGCTTTTGGGATATGGTTTCTCTATGTAGCCCTGGATGTCCTAGAACTCACTCTGTAGACCAAGCTGTCCTCAAACTCAGTGATCCACCTGCCTCTGCCTCCCTCGTGCTGTGATTAAAGGTGTGGAATGACCACCACTCAGCTTGGGATCAATTATTAATAAAACTGCTGTGAACACCAGTGTGTAAGCCTGCTGGTGCCTCCTGTACTTATTTCTCTTGGCTTCACATCTGGTAGAGGAGCTGCTGCAGTATAGGCAGGCAGATGTTTCACTTGGGCACATATTTTCAATACAATTTTCCAAAGTGGTTTTAACCAACTTGCACTCCCACTGGCTGCATGTCTAAACTACACCCTGGTGTGGGTCCATATCAGGTTAGTCATTCTGCTGGCTATTCCTTGCTGCCTGCTGTGCTTAGATCATGAGCAGATAACACTCTTCCCATGTTTGTTTTTTGACTATTCGGACATTCCCCCTTTGGTTCACACTTAGAACTTTGCTAGTTAGTTTTAACTGTCAACCTGGCACAGCCTAGAATTGCCTGGAAGAGTCTGTTAATGAGGAATTACCTAGATTAGTTTGCCCATAGCCATGTCTGTGAGAGACTATATGATTATTTGATGTAGGAAAATCCAGTCCACTGTGGGTGACACTATACCCTAGGCTGGGCTCTAAACTGTATAAGAGTAAACTAGGAATCAAGCAAGGTTCTGAACACATGTTTAATCTCCTTCAACTGAGGATATGATTATTTAGTTCACGCCTTGACTTCCCAACAATAATGAACTATAACCTGAAATTGTAAACTACATAAATCTGTTCTCCTGTAAGCTACTTCTGGTCAGGGTATTTTTATCACAACAGATACATGACTAGAATAGAACTTCAACTATCTTAGATGATTTTTTTTTTTTTTTGTATAGCATGATATAGAAATAGCTGAGTTATACTTTTAGGGTAAAGTTCTGTTGGCCATGACCACAAACCATGTACACAAAAAGGCCAACCTCTATGTCACCCCACCTCACCTTAGGCCCCTGACAACACAGTTTCTCCCACACCCTAGACCCTTATCTGAACCACTTGGAGGCACCTGACTCCAATTCATCCCATAATCCAATAGACTTCAGATACATGCATGCCTGTTGTTTAAGAGAATATTGCAACACAAACTACATACAAAGCACTCATATTTTACATAAAGTTTCCACTACTTCCCTTGTGTCCATTTTGATAACTGTACTTGGGTCAATATCCCATTAAAAATGCAAAATGAAAAGGAGGGGGAAATGCCCAGGAATGGAGCAGAAATACGCACCAGGCAAGATTGAACACCTTATGAGCCTGTCTGGGTAAAGAACTGGGAGGAGGGGCACAGAAAAGAATATGCTAATCACCGGGCAGTGGTAGCACGCCTTTAATCCCAGCACTTGGGAGGCAGAGGCAGGTGGATTTCTGAGTTTGAGGCCAGCCTAGTCTACAGAGTGAGTTCCAGGACAGCCAGGGCTACACAGAGAAACCCTGTCTTAAAAAAAAGAATATGCTAATCCTTAAATCACTACCCTGACAACCTGCAGAAGAGACCATTGAAAAGCAGAGGAAAAGAGACCAGGTATGGTGATACACATACTCCCAGCACTCAGGAAGCAGAAGCAGAGGACTGCCACAAGTCTGAGGCTAGCTTGGACACATGACACAACACTGGGGCCCTCACTGAGTATGAGAAGGGGCTAGCCTTAAGAAGTTAAAAGATGGAGCATTTTGCCACAGAGAAGCCTGGAAAGGAGAGGGACATGTTTGGAACTTCCATTAGTCCAGAAGACATGTCATGGAGCAGAAGGGCTTACCAGTGGAGGTAAAAAAAGGTAGAACTTTCTTCTAAGTAAAATCAGAAGGCAGAAGGCACTGGGAGCTACTGCTAGAGCTCAGATTCTCCACCATGTGCCACAAAAGTTCACTGTGAGACAGTAGGCAACAGTCTCCCCTGAGGTCCTTCCATCACACAACAGGTTCAACCTGACTAGGGACCAAAGTGACCTCTGGCTGTAACTGCAGGAGTCAATATGCTCACACCCCAGTACCCCTGTTTTCCTCTTTAGTCCTGGGCTTAAGTACCCCTAATCCCACCTACCCAGGTGGGGGTCCTCTTACTCTCTGTTGCAGTCCTGGCTAGAGAGTCTACACTACAGACACTGGTCCCTCGGCCTAGAACTTCATACTCCCCTGCTGTAATATCTCTTGCATTCGTGTGACTACGTGTTAATTTGTTTCCTGAATGAGGCTACTGACTCCAGAAGGACCAAGTCTGAGCCAGCAATGGCCACCAACGCCTCTCCAGCCCCTAGCACAGGGCCTTGCTTTCAGTAAGTGATATATATGTATAATATATATTAAATATAATGTATATTAATTTATATATATTATTAAATTTTATATAATATATAATATATATATAAAAGTTCAGAGTATAAAAGTAAAGAGAGTATGAACAGAACATCATACAACTTCAATGAACAACTCACTCCTAATTGTTATCAAATTTACATGGTGTGTGTGTGTCTGTCTGTCTGTCTGTCTGTGTATACGTGTGCATGTAAGTCAGAGGACAACTTACAGAGGTCAGTTGCTCTCTATCACCATGCAGGTCCCAGAAATTGAACTCAGGTCCTCAGACCTGGCAGCAGACATCTTTAGCCACTGAGCCCTATTGTCAGTCCTTGTTCTAAAACTTATTACTTCTTCCACCCAATAGAGAAATCTCCTGCTGTCATATCACTCAATACATACGTGTAGATCGAGTGAATGAATGGAAGACTATAAACACACAATTAGTGCTTGGAGTTCTCATTAATTTTACTACTAGTATTAAAAGAGAAGGGAAATTGAGGACGGACCACAGAAATGGGTCAGTCTGGTTTTGCCACCAGGTAAGCAACTTGGATAAAATCACAGTCTAAAACACTCTCCTTTGCCCCACGTTTATGGGACCAAGACTCTTCAGGCCTGGTGTCATGGTCACATTCATCAAGAAAAGACTGAATGGCAAGGGAGGTTACATATTTCCCATAATCTCTTTCAAATAAAAATCCCAGAAGAGGCTATTTCTTCTCATAAACCAATATGGCCTTTCACACACAGAAAACAAGAATGCCTTAGAAGCGTGGGTCATGGCTTGTGTCCTCAATGGTAAACTACACTGCACCTGCTTGATACCGATATCTTCACAACATGGCCACTTGCTCAAAAGAGTCTGGTACTTCCATAATGTGTCATCATATTACATGGACCATCTCTACCTGTGAGAGCCCAGGGTGGGACACAATGAGCAGCCCCCAGTACCTAAAGCGTGAGAACCAGTCCGGAATGCTGATCCACAATCAAGGCCAAGAATGTCTTCTCATTGTGAAGTATTATCACCTGCATGCATTTTCTAACTCTTTTCACAAGTGCAAGGAAAACTACTCACACCTTCCCCGCTGGCCTAGAGCTACATCACATTTTGGAGCGGCTCCTTCCACGTGTTTGCATGGTAGCAAGTCCAGGCTCCTGAGCTGGGGACGGTGAGGTGTGGTTCTGTCACCTGTATGGCCTGAGGCAGGCTGCTCCACCCCCCAGAAAACCATTTTATTTCCTGGGAGGAAAGACTGCTGAGGTTCCCATACGCTGTCAGAAAGGTTTGCCACAGACTAGAAGAGCCTCGCGCCGTACAGGAAAGAGTCCAGAGCTGTGGTCCTCGACCTTTCTGATGCTGCAACCCTTTGTGATACAGTTCCTCACGCTGTGGCAACCCCGACCATAAAACTGTTTTCATTGCTACATTAGAACCATATGTTTGCTACTCTTATGAATCATAACGTAAATCTCTGTGCTTCCTGATGGTCTTAGGTGACCCCTCAAAGGGGTCACGACATGCCGGTTGACAACCACTGCTCTACTGATTCAAGTGCAGCTATTTCTATGGTCAAAACGACTCTCTATACATGCTCCATTCTGGAGAGACGGCCTGCCCAGAAAGTGGGGTGAATTTCTCCATTCCACAGAGGAAACCAGCGGGTGGCAGAGGGGTGACTAGAGAAACAGCAGTGGCCTCTGAGTCATCACACTGTCCCTCCCTGCTGGATCCCTTTGTTCCACAGGAGGTGAGCTATGACTCACATGGACTCCAGTGCTGGGCTGCACCCATTTGACCCAGTCCAGCTGCCCTGCCCAACATCACTAATAAAACACGAGGTATCATCCTCTTTCCCCAGCACTGGCCCATGAGAGGATGCTGCTCTGCAGCTCAAGATCTCATTGTGGCAGTAATGCAGGGGAGCTTTGGGGTCCTGTGAGTTTAGATCACCCTTATGTCCACTGTCACCCACCAGCATCACCAGCATCACCAGCACTACCATCACTGCCACAAATATCATCGTCATTGCCACCAATTCTTTTCTGCACATGCTTTTTCACTGCATGCTCCAAAATTACTTACCTGTAATCTATAAAGGAGAGAACCAAAACAACTCCAGGAACACTCCTGTGGTATTTACATCAACTCTCCTTAGTCTTGATTTTTACCTTGGTAAAGCTTATGACCATGTCTTAGTTACTTATCTATTGCTGCAATAAAATACCATGGCCAAGGCAACTCATTAAATAAAGTGCTTACGTGGCTTAAGTTCCAGAGAGTTAGCCTCCATGATGGCAGGGTATAGGTGTGGGAACAGGAACAGCTGAGAGCTCACGTCCTGAACCACATTCACGAGGTGGAGAGAACACACGGGGAGTCTTTTGAAACCCCAAATCCCAACCCCAGGGTCACACCTCCTCCTGCAAGGCCACACTACTACTTCCCAGAGAGTTCCACAAACTGGGAACCAAGGGTTCAATGTATGAGGCTATGGGCCCATCCTCATTCAAACCACCATGTACTAGAGTCACAAGTACACAGTTGGCAACATCAAGCAAAGTCACAGTGCTTGGCAGCCATGATCTCTGTCATTTCCACATTTATTTCCTCCAGACAGAAACTCTTACTAGGCAGGAGGAGCTTCTAGTTTCCCTCCAGTCCCCACAGTGCCTGGGCTCCTCCACTGTTGTTTCTGAGCTGGTCTAATTCTTGGTATCTCCTAAGTAGCATCACAGATTGTTTGTCCCTTCTGCCTGGCTTGTTGCACTCAGTGCCATGTCTCCAGGACTCAGGCATTTATGGTAGGTGTCTGAATCTCCTGACTCATTTAAGACTGATCAATAGTTCACTGTACGCCTATACTGAGCCTTGTCCATTTATCCAAGAATGGATTCTTAGAATGGTTGCTACATCTTAGCTGTTGTGATGGTTTGGGTGTGAACGTGAGTGGGCACACATCTCTGTGAACCACTGCTTTCCATCCTTGTGGGTGAAAGCCCATGAATGGACCCTAGGCAAAGTCCATGCTCACCTCTGCCATGCTTCCAGGACTCTGGCACCAGAAGAAAAATAACAGCTAGTGCTCAGTGAGTTGGTTTTCTCTCTGTGTCTCACCTGCAATAAGGCCATTGATCACTCATTCATTCCTCTCCATTCCTCTCTTGGTTTCCTCTTCCCTTTCTGACTCTATTCCACCCACATCAGCCTCAGTTGGAGCCCTCAGAACCTGAGCTCCATCCCTCACTGCCTCCAGCTCTCTTTCGGTCATCATACATAGAGAGAAGATTATTTCTGACAAGAGGAACCACAAATGCAAAGGTCCTGAGGTGTCTGCCTGAGGAGCTGCACTGAAGCTTGTGGCAGTTTGAGTGCTTGGCCCACGGGAAGTGGCACTATTAGGAGGTGTGGCTTGTTGGAATAGGCGTGGCCTTGGAGGAAGTGTGCCACTGTGTAGGCTGGCTTTGAGTGCTCAAACTCCACCCCTCGGAAAAGAGAGCCTCCTGGCTGCCTTTGGATCAAGTCCTAGAAATCTCAACCCCTGCACCATGCCTACCTGCACACTGCCATGCTTCCCGCCATGATAACGGACTGAACCTCTGAAACTGTAAGCCAGCCCCAACTAAATGTTTTCCTTTATAAGAGATGTCGTAGTCTGGGGCTGGGGAGATGGCTCAGTGGTTAAGAGCACTGACTGCTCTTCCAGAGGTCCTGAGTTCAATTCCCAGCAACCACATGGTGGCTCACAACCATCTGTAATGAGATTCAATGCCTTCTTCTGGTGCATCTGAAGACAGCTACTGCTCATATAAATAAAATAAATAAATCTTAAGAAAAAAAAAAAAAGAGTTGCCGTAGTCATGGCATCTCTTCACAGCAATAGAACCCAAACTAACCCAAAGCTGATGTGGCTGGAATATGGGAAGAGCAAACTAAGATAACTAATTGGAGATCCCAGATCACCTGGGGTTGGTGGCCATGTTAGGGCTTTGGCATGTGTGAGCTACTAGAACATTCTGAGTGGAGACCTCCCAAGTCTTTAGAAAGATTCCTTAGGCTGTGAGTAGAAACCAGCTGAAAAGAGGTAACAACACAGGCTGGAGACCAGCAGTGGCCAGACGAGAGGACTGGCCTGAACACAGTGGCTGAGCACAGGGAGCACAGGCAGTGTGCAGCAGTCACAGTCTGAGAACAGACAAGGGCGGAGGTGGAAGCAAGTGGGATCTCCTGGTGAGTGAGAACATGAAAGAGCTGAGAGCTCTTGGTCACTGAGGGTAGAGGAAGAGGAGGAAAGGATCCCGGAGGCCAGGAAAGAAAGGGCTTCAAGAAGAAAATGGGACCAGCTACACTAAACAGTGCTGGTGGCCAGACTGGGTGGTACCAGAGAACAAGCCACTGGGATGTACAATGCTAGGTGGCTAGTCACTAGACACCTTGGAGGGGCCGTTGGGAAGGGGACAGAGAGGCTCAGACTAGTGGAACTGATGTGTTCAAAGGGACCTGGGATGGCAGTTTTATTCACAGTAACCAAAAGACGGAAGCAACAAGTCAACGTGGACAGATAAATGAATAACAGGTACACAGCATATACCTCCAATGGAATATTATACATCCCGAGAAGGAAGGCAATTATGATGAATCCCCAAAGCATGCTGTTAAATGGGACTGGTCAGGAGGAAAACCCTTATAGGAAACACCCAGAGGACTGCAAGTCATAGAGATGAAGAGGTCCCAGGGGATTGAGGGGATGGATATCTCTACTAAGTAAATAGTTTCCATCTCCGCAGATGACACTGTAAATATATTTAACCCTCTTGAACTGTATATTTAAAAAGATACAGGAGCTAGGGAAATGGCTCCATCAGCAAAGCACTTTCTATACAAGCATGAAGACCTCAGTTTGGTCCCCCACTGTTCATGTAAAAGCCAGGCATGGTGGTATGCACCTATAATTCCAGTGCTAGGGAAAGTGGCAGGGACAGGCAGATCTCTGTGGCTTGCTGGCCAGCCAGTCTAGACAAGTTGATGAGTTCTTAGTTCCGTAAGAGACCCTGTCTTGAAAACTAAGGTGGAGATGGAGAAACAGTGTTAGAACTGACCTAGAATGTTCTTTCCTGAAGACTAGCTCTCATAGTATCCAAAGGATGCAAGCTGCCAAAGGAGAAAGGCACATGGTACATGCCTTTAATCCCAGCCCTCGGGAGGCAGAGGCAGGCCGATCTCTGAGTTCGAGGCCAGCCTGGTCTACAGAGTGAGTTCCAGGAAAAGTCCCACCCAGTTATAAAGCCTGTGAACCTCACCAACTACCAGCCTGACAAGACATCCTCAGGAGTGCAGTAGTGGCACTTTTATCTCAGGAGTAACCAACGGCTACCTAACTGGATTCAAGGCCTACTCAACAGGAGGGAATTCCAGCCTGTAAACCTAGCCAACTACATTTGGCTGGTGAGGTCATAGATCCTAGAAGAGAATGTAGTCCTGCCACTTTCCTAAGCCAGTGTAACTCCCAACTGCTTGCTAAACACCTATCCTTACACCCGCAGGTAGGTGAAGCTCTCACCCCTCACCTAAGGAGCTTCTTTTAGCTGCAGAGACCATCACAGAAGTCCACAATTGCTTGAAACGCAGAGAGCAACTGACTGGGGCAGCCATCCCTGCTTGATACGTCTACAGTACACCCTTACATCTAAAGCTCAGGGACCAGAATGGGAGATGGGGTAGAAAGATCCTAAGAACCAGCGGACCAGGATGTCTGCTGAGAGACAGTGTCTTCTGTACATGACAGAGAGCTGCACCCATGAATTCATAACCATGTGGTCACCTAAAGAAGGCCCTGCCCAAGCACACCACAAAATGACGCATCAACAAAGATGGGGGAAATCTCGCAAGGCTTCATGCCTAGATGAAAAGCTACAACTAAACAATGGCTGCTGAGGGAGCACAAGTCAGTCTTCTCCATCAACGAGCCCCTTGATAGGTTAGCCAATCCCAACGGCTCTGCCGGAAAAAGATGCACACATGAGCAACCCTAGGTGGCCTCAGCGGGTTCCATTTACAAACACACGTGTATACGTAGTAACGAAAACTAGAGAAGTTGTCATGAAGTGGAGAAGGGGCTGTGAAGGCATGGGAGGTGTTGAAGGGGGAGAGGGAAGGGTTGAAATGATGTAAATGGGGTATTCATGTATGGAATTTTCAAAAATAATAATAAAATGAAATTTTAAAACATTAGGTATGGAGCTGCTGAGGATCGCACTTGACCTCTGGCTCCTCAGAAGCACCACGGGCAAACAAACACGCACATGCAAGCATGTAAGACACAAACACACATACAAAGAAGATGGTAAAGTCTGTCATATGCATTCACCATAATTGTTTTCAGAATAAAGGACACTGGAGAGATGGCTCAGTGAACAAGAGCGCTCTCTGCTCTTCCACAAGTCCTCAGGTCAATTCTCAGAGCCCACAGGACAGCTCACAACTGTCTGATGCTGTCTTCTGGTATGCAGATGTACATGCAAAGTACCATATATATAAAATACACAAATAGATCAATCTTTAGCAGGGCAGTGGTGGCGCATGCCTTTGATTCCAGCATTGGGGAGGCAGAGGCGGGTCAGAAACGCTGTCTGGGGGAGGCGGGAATGTGAGGCAGAAAGTTAGAGAACTGAAAAGAACCTGGAGAAAACTGGAAAGAGATTGTAGGAAGAGAAGGAATTTTTTTGTTTTCCTTGAATGGTTCTGGAGATCTTACTCAGGGCCTATACTCACTAGGCAAGTCCTCTACCACTGAGAACTCGGATTTTTGCATCTCACAATGTGATCCAAGCTAAAGATCCTCCCCCCTCGGCCTCCTGGGTGCTGGGATTACAGAGATGCCCCACGGCATCCGGGACTCTACTCTTATATAGGCTAAATTACTATCTGGAAAGTCTCAGATATTCACAGCTCGTGTGCTCTGAACTCCTGCACTCAATCTTCCTGCTTCAGCTTCTTTGCTATTTGGGACTACAGGGCTGTGCCACCATACATAGCTAAAGCTTAAAAAAGAAAAAAGAAAAAAAGTAAAATAAAAAATAAAAAAGTAAAATAAGAGTTAAAAAAAAAATACATGGGCCAATGAGATGGCTCGGCATGTAAAGTGCTTTTCACGCAAGCCCAATAATTTGAGTTCAGTTCCTACAACCCAAGAACAGATAGAAGTAGCTCCCCACAGTTGTTCTCTGACATCTACATACATGCCACAACATGCACATATACATACATACAATATATTAAAAACTCCAGTCAATATAGAAGCCAGGATTGTAGCTATGACTGTCAGTGTCCAGTGTCAGGCATCCCACTGAAATGCAATGCACGGTAGGTTTCTACAGGTGGGGGCACGGAGTGGTTTATATGACCATCACTGTGAATATGAATGAAATATGACACTTCAATTTCTGACAGCTGTGCCATCCCTCAGCAATAGGGATTGTTCAGTCTCACTATAATCCCATGGGACTGTGGTCATAGCAATGGTCTGTCCTTGACCGAAATGTTGAAATGTCTTTACAAAGTGTCCTTTCTCAGTGTGTGTCCACAACTGCATGAGGAGCCACGAAGCAGGCTGTGGTATTCTCTGCCTGTGATCCCTTCACTGGGGATGTGGTCCTAAGAGGAAAATCAGGAGTTCAAGGCCATTCTCAGCTACATTGCAAGTTCAAGGCCAGTCTGGGCTTCATGACATATCAAAAGAGGAATAGGAGTTAGAACCAGTCATGAAAAAGGGAGTATATCTCAGACAGTCTCTTATCTGTAACGACCACATGCCTGTTTCTACCTACTGCCTTGTGTCCTTTCTTCTGAAAAACTTCAAGCAGTATCCTACTCTCTGAGATGGTTGGTTTCAAGTGGCAGCTTGTTTAAACCAAGTGACCATGCTACTGTAAAACAAAGGTTTATTGTAAAGCAGATTTATCATTTTACAGTGTATGGGATGACCTCATTCAACCAGTTGAAAGCCTTGACAGGTTGGACATGGTAGTGGACTCCTTTAATACCAGTAGGCACTTAGGAGGCAGAGACAGGCAGATCTCCGTGTTTGAGGCCAGCCTTGTACACAGTGAATTCCAGGACACTTAATGGAGAAACCCTGTCTTGTAAAACAAAAACAAAACAACAACAACAAAGTTGACAGAAACTGACTGACCAACTCAAACAAGAGGGGGTCTTGCAGGACTGCGACTTCAACTCTTCCCTGGGTCTCTAGCCAGCTGGCCACCCTGCAAATTTTGCACTCACAGGGTCTTCACAACTACATAAGCAATTCGTTAAAGTAAATTTCTCAATAAAGAGCTGACAGATTATACACCCCACTAGCACTTTTCTCTCTAGATACTAACGGACACTGAAAACATGTGATTTCTATCAGAGCCATCTCCAAGAACCAGAACTTGTATGAAATTTGAAGTCATCAGATGAACAAGATAAAAAAAAAAAAAACCCACAAAATATGACAACCCAGAAAAATAGTATCTGTGTATGTTTTATTCAGATCTTCATAGTGTGTGCATTTATTGTTTGCATACAATCTTTGACGGATGACTAATAATAATTTCCTAGTAATGTTGTGACTAGTTCTTCCAATATAGCAATTCATTAGACAGAGGTAGGTATATGATATGGATTCAGACCATGAACTTCTTTGTTTTTCCTGGTCCTGGGGCTCAGACCCTCAAGGCCTACTTTGGACATGCTATGAACCTGTAATAGGACTCTGACTTACTGGGTTCAAATCCAAGCACAGAAGCAAGTATTGGAATACAGGCCTACAACTGCAGCAGACTAAGTTATAATTCATGCAAGTTCAAGGCTAGCCTGAGCTACACAGTAAAACACTGTCTCAAAAAGCTAAAAAGGGAAACAAAGATCCTAGCTTCTCCTCTCACCAACATTATGACCCTGGACACCTTACCTCTCTGTGCCTCAGTTTCTCCACCTGTGAAATAGGAGTAATAGCTCTATGCAATTAGCATGAGGACTACAACAGGGAACTGCCTAGCATAGTATTTTTCAAAGATTACATTTTGATTCATTTGTGAAATAAATTCAGTGGAACCAACAACCATAATTGAAAGGTAACAACAATCTAGACTAGTACAGAAAAGAATTATCAGAGGAGACTACAGAGCATGATACCATCTTGCTGCTCTTTTGCCTTAGGCTCACATGTGTATGCACACATCCACACAGAGATTACAGTCTAGACTGATTTCTTATGACAGGCCACGGTTTAAAAAAAAAAATGTGAGCCAGGCAGTGGTTGCACACACCTTTAATCCCAGCACTTGGGAGGCAGAGACAGGTGGATTTCTGAGTTTGAGGTCAGCCTGGTCTATAGAGTGAGTTCCAGGACAGCCAGGGCTACACAGAGAAACCCTGTCTCAAAAAAAAAACAAACCAAAAAAAAAAAAAAAAGGGAAATGCTATCCCATCCCACTACCTAATAATTGTTTAATAAAATATGGCAGCAGCAGTATTAGTATCTGATTCTAAAAGATAACAGGCTAACTTTCTTTACCTGCATTTTTTGGTACCATGGGTTAAAGCCACTGACATTTGCATAGATGCTGCAGAACCAAGCATCTCCCTCCACTCTCTTGCCAGCTCTCTCACCTCAAAAGAACATGGGTGGTCATCTAAACATTGTCTGACTCATAATGCTGGCCTGGAACATACCAAATGCGAGTGATCTGTTGAGAAAATCACTAGAGCCTGCAAGGCTGCAAAGGGCTTTTGTAAAAACTAAAGTCGTGCTGGAGAGAAACTATCCTCCCCAGCCCTTGGGAGATGTATCATAGACAGAGGTTACCCAAGGTCATTTAGCTGAACCTTCCAGGCAAGAGTTAAGGCAGCAAACCTCAGCTCTGTACCTCGCTTCCTTGTTTGGGGGCCTGATTGTATCATTGTGTTTTTCCCCTAAGTTTCCATGTACACTCACCCTCGTACTGAAGGGTGGAAATAAAAGCTCCATGAACTGCCTGATGTAACAGCTTAAGTGAGGAGCATCTGCTAAACCAAGAGAGCTGAGATTTTTAAAGATTTCAAAATAGTTTCTATTGCACCTAACTATCTCCCTTAGAAACAAATTAAAATCTCAGCTCAGGTTAGGACTGTTTTAATTGCCCTTTTGAAAACAATGATAAATAACTCAAAGCACACACTGCACACAGAGGCAATGCTTTTGCTTAAAATGACAGCGCCTCACTGTAGCTGGGTGAGTTAATTCAAAGTTTCAATTGTAGTTTCCAAAATTGTTACTTAAATTTGGAATACGAAGTTTCCCCAAAAAGGGGAAAAGAGTTTCCTCCCTGGATGGGAATGTAGTCACTTTTTTTTTTTTAATCCCTTAAGACGAAAAGCTGATTTCTGTCAGAACACATCTGGAACACATAAATACAGCAGAAATATAAACTAAACGTTCAGTATGTGTGACATTATTCTTTTATGATTTTTATTTCATTCTTCAAATTATGATACAAAAGCTGCTTTCCTCCAGTGAAATCTACCTACACAGTGATAAGATCTGCACAGCTCTCCCTTCTAGCTGGTTTCTGCAGGGCTACAGGGCCTCCAACTCTCACCCCTTTTCTGAGGGGAGGGGTGACACAAGGCTACCAGGTCCCACTAGTCTCCACCCCTGGCATAAAGGAAGCCAGGGCGGGCAGAGACTTCCCATCTCACCAACTCAGTAGTGAAACATCTTGTTTGAGGTCTGCAGCCTTGGATTCCCACTAAACCTCACTGGGGGTTACAGTGTTGGACAAAGAAGAGTAACAGTATATATTCCTGCCTTTGTATCAGCTCTTCCTGAAAGGCCCACCTCTGGGTGTTTCTTCCTCAGAGTTAGTGACTGGAGGAGCTGAGTGAGGGACACTCCCCGGGAAAAGCACCCCGGGTTCCATGCTAAATGTTGTTAACTGACAAAACTCCTAGTTAGTCAAGCTAACTACACTGTCCACAGCAGTTCAAGAGTGCTTGCTCCTTCCTCTTCCAGAGGACCTCAGGATGGTTCTAGGCACCTAATCAGGCACTTCACAATAGCCTATAACTAGCCCCAGGGGATCTAAGGCCTTCTTCTGGCCTCTTTGGTCACCCACATACATGTGGCATAGGTACAAGGAGACACTGACACATATGCATAAATAAAAATAATTTTTAAAAAATCACAGCTGCCTTTTTACAGACATCAACAAGCTCACTAAAACTCATGGGAGGCACAGAGTAACCAGCTGAAATTAAAAAAAACAAAAACAAAAAACCACAAAGTTTGAGAAGTCATACTAAAGCTGCCTCAGCCCAGAGAACACACACTTCAACACTGATGCAGGATACACACCAGTAAAGGGACAGCACTGATGGTGCAGAAATGCTAGCTTTTATAGCCAACAGGTTTTTAGCCAACTCATAAAGACAATACAACAGAGAATACTCTGTGAGGTTTGTTTTTATTTGACACAGGGTCCTAGCTAGCCTGGAACTCACTATGTAAACCAGGCTAGCCTTGAACTCACAGAGATCCACCATCCTCTGCCTCCTGACTACTGGGGTTAAAGGTGTGTGCCACCAGGGCTGGCAATTTTGTTTTCAAAGACAGAATCTTGCTATGCATCCCTGGCTGACCACAAATTCTTGGGCTTTTGTGATCCTACTAATTCAGTCTCCAGATACTGATATGCAAAGGAAGGAAACTGGTGGGACCTGGGCTAAGCCTTTGGTCTGATATGGCACTGGGGAGGCAGAGGCAGGCAGATCTTTGTGAGTTAAAGACCAGCCTGGTTTATGTGGAGAGGTCCAGGGCAGCCAGGGTTATATAGAAAGACCTTGTCGCCAAAAGGAGGAAGTGGAAGGGGAGGAGGAGAAGGAGGAGGAGGAAGAAATGGAGGAGGAGGAGGAAAAGGAGGAGGAAGGGAGGGGGAGAAAGAGAGGAGGAGGAGAAAGAGAGGAGGAGGAAAAGGAGGAGGAAGAGAAAGGAGGAAAAGGGAAGGGAGAAGCAGCAGCAGCAGCTAGATCTCTACCTTATACCACACAAATAAATTTTAATGCAGTGGATCCAAAACTGAAATCTCAGATCTGAAATATAAAACTCTCTCTCTCTTTCTTTTTTTTTTTTTTTTTGGTTTTTCGAGAATATAAAACTCTTATACTAAAATGTAGGCATAAACATTTATGGCCTTAATAAGCCAAGGTCTCTTAGGCATGATAATAAAAGCTGAAGCAAGATTTCAAAAATACACAAAAATGCCACTAAAATTAAGACCTCGTGCCTTGAAAGGCACGATCAAGAAAGGGAAAGAATATTTAAAAAAAAATTGTAAAGCACTTACGTGCTGAGGGGTTGAGCCCAGGATCCATAAGAGCCCTTTCAACTCATAATAAAGAGATACATAACCCAATTTTAAACTAAGTAAATGAGAGACAGCAAAATGGCTCAGAAGTAGGCCTGGTTTGGTGGTTTTAATAGGAATGGCCCTCAGACTCCTGTGTCTGAATGCCTGGCCCATAAGCAGTGGCACTATTAGGAGGTGTGGCCTTATTGGAGGAAGTGTGTCACTGTGGAAGCAGGCTTTGAGGTCTCCTATGCTTAAGCTAAGCCCAGTGTGGTGTCCAGTCTCCTTCTGCTGCCTAAGGATCAAGATTTACAACTGTCAGCTCCTTCTCCACCACATCTGCCTGCACGCTGCCATGTTCCCGGCCATGACAATGACGGACTAAACCTCTGAGACTGTAAGCCGGAACAATTAAATGCTTTGCTTTATAAGAATTGTTGTGGTCATCATGTCTCTTCAGAGCAATGAAACCCGAAGACACCTGGCAACCTGAGTTTGATTCCTGAAATCCACATAAGTGTGGAAGGAAAGAAGAAGCTCCAAAGAGCTGTGGTCTGACCACACGCCATGATGCATGCATGCAAATAACAAATAAATCTTTAAGTGGGCAAAAGGCACATTCCTCTAAAGGTGCTACACAGGTGGCCAATGAGCACATGAAGAAATGCTCTCCTTATCCCCATCATCAGACATCAGGGAAACACAAGTCAAAAAAAAAAAAAAAAAAAACGCTGCATCAAGAACATTGGTCAGCCATCAGGATGGCAGTGATCACAAAGATGGATGACATATAGTGATGAAGATGTGGAGAAACTGAAGCTCACACTCCCTGGTGTGGGACTGTAAGCTGGTGCCATCACTGGCAGCTAGGCTTTTCAAATGGTGTTACCACGTGACCCAGTAACCTGAGCTGGGTATGAAGCTAAGCATGGAGCACATGCCTAGAATGTGAGGGACCTTGGATTCAATGCTCAGCATCACTTCCACCCCCAGAAAGACAATTCAACTGCCACATATATATTCAAGAGAAATTAAACATAAGCTCATATGCATCTATGTAACGTTTTATCGACATGTGGATAGAGAAAGCACTCTTAGACATAGCTAAATGGAGAAAATTTGATTGCTGAATAATACATGTAAATTGATTCAACTATGAGGATAGCTTTTACAGATGGCTTGGCAGGTAAAGGCACCTGCTAGCAAGCCTGAGGACCTGAGTTCGATCCCCTAGACTCACAGGTGGAAGGAGGAGCCCATTCCACAAGCTGTCCTTTGTTCCCCACACACATACAATGGCACAGGTACACACACATATGCACACACACACACACACACACACAATGCTACTCACAAGCACCCCCACCTGCATATAAAAACAAGCACACATTTTCACTGGAAGCAATGGCGGGTAGAAAAAGAAGAGCTTCAATTTTTTTTATTCTACAACATTTATATGTGTGTTACAGGGTTATGTAATCCAGAATGGCATCAGATTCAAACTCAAACCATAGCCAAGGATGACCCTGAACTCCTGAACCCCCTACCTCCACCTCCCAAGTGTTGAAATTATGAGTAAACAGCACCACGACCCGTTCTACTTTACAGCTTTTAATTGTACATAACAAGAAGATGGCCAGAATTTCTTGGCTAAAGAGTATTTGTTTTCTAGCCAAAAGGGTGGAACGGTGACACCCTGGAAGCTGAGTGGAGTGAACGAACAGGCAAAGAGGAATGGCAGCTACAAGGAGGCTGTCTCTGAGGTTTCTGTCACCCCAGTAAGGCTCTCCTAGGATATCCCGAGGGTGACTGTGGGTGGGAGGCAGCCAGGCGTCAAGGATATGTGACCCTCAGAGGCCATAAACCCTTCTCTGTCCCTCTCCATTTCTGGCTATGTGCACCAGCCTATCTTTCTGGGACATACTGGTTTCAACTTGGCCACACATCACCTTTGCTTCAACTTGTGATCACACCTCTGAAAAGTCGGGAAACGTTCGAGAAATGAAGACACGGGCCCTGTGTTCTATGGCTGCCCAGAGGCCCAGGCATCCCCCATATCCCATGATACTATGCACTGGCATTACACCAGTGCCAGCTATTCAACTAGAAGCAGTGGGCTGTGCACTCAGGCGACTCCTACAGGAGACCTTTAGAACCAGCTTCTCCACTGACACTGCTGCCTCCCAAATAAATCATCTGGGAGGATCCTGCTGCCTTCCAACTCTCTGCATAGCTGCAGAGCTGACAGCCTCTGGTAAGAGGAGGGACCAGCTTTCCCATCCAGCATCATAGCACAGGATGCCATTGGCTAGGATGAGGGGAGGACCCTCTTCCTCCGCTGTCTCATTCCCTTCCCCTTCTCAAGTCAACCGAACTGAGATGACAGGCTGGCCGGCAATGTGGCTCGGGTGGTAGAGTGCCTGCCTAACATGCACAAAGCCATGGGTTCAAGCCCCAGCGTCACATAAACAAGGTGAGGTCGTTCACAACTGTCACACCAGCTCCTAGAAGGCAGAAGCAGGAGTATCAGAAGTACAAGGTCATAGTCAGCTACAAAGGGAGTTTGAAGCCAGCCTGGGCTACTTGAGACTGTGGAGGAAGGGAAAGAAGGGTTATCCTTGCGCTCCATATGCATGGTCTTTGCCCACACATCCACAGGCTCATACACCTAGGTGCCTACTCCTGTGCACCTTCTCAGAGACACATTCTCTTACCAAGCCAGCTCTGCCTCCATGCCTCCACTCAGGGACCCCTCCCTACTGTCATTTCCATGTCACCTGCATGCTCTAGTTAGTCACCAGCTCTGCATTTGTTGCCTTCACCACTAGGTTGCCAACTCCAATAGGAAGAACGCTGCCCGTGTCCTGGATAACAAGAACTCAGCACTAAGACAGGCTCTAGCATAGAGTCTCGCTTCCTCCAAAAGGCATTTGTTCTGTGTGGTGCTGGAGACTAAACCTGGAGCTTCAAGCATGCTAGGTAAATGCTCCATTGAGCTGTATGCCCAGTCTTCCATAGTGTTGCTGGAGTGAATGAAGTCATTAAGCGGGGCTATAGAGTTCAAGACAACCTCTGGCAGGTCGTGGTAGCTTATGATAGTGATCCTAGAATTTGGAGGATGAACTGGGAGAATTACCATAAAGTCAAGACCAGCCTGGGCTCACAGTGAGTTCAGGACTACTCTGCGCCACGGAGCGAGACCCTATCTCAAATAAAACAAACACAAGAACAGTCTTCGGCAGGGCTTCCTGGTACAAACTTATAATCCCAGCACTCTGGAGGCCGAGGCAAGAGGCTGGATAGTTGAAGACCAACCTGGCTATGTATCAAACTCTATTTCAAAACAAACAAAATACTATTTCCAAGTCTTGTGTGTGTGTCTATCTGTCTGTCTGTCTGTCTGTGTATGTGTTCCAAGAAAACCTCAATGAATCAGAACTACACACAGTTACTTCATTTCCCCTCTTGATTATAGACGTCAGCTAATACAAATCAGAGACCATTTGCAGAAATCCTTAAGATATAAGATTAAAGGCCTAAAATTTTCCAGTCAGTACAATAAAGACCACAATGACTCAAGAATAATTCAGAAAAGATCAGTAAAAGAACAGAAATACAAAAGTAAAAACAAAAAAGATAAGCAACCCCCCACTCCCTCCCCAATGCAGTATCAGAAGCCTGAGCAACCCAGACCTTGTCCTTGAGAGCATCTAGATCATGGCAACGCCTTTGCTTTTTTTTTTCTTTCCCCTGCCCCTTTTTGTCCCCTTTCCCATTGCCTATCTTGGTTTCTGGAAACAGGCTAGCCTTGAACTCCTGATCCTCCTGCCTCAACCTCCTGGGCACCCCTTGCTTTGCTCACACAGGACTCAGTGGCACCCTGAGTTCTGGCTGGGCACAGGGACCTCAGGGATAGCAAGAAGTGCAGACAGCTGTCTTGGATGGGTATGGATGGAGGAACAATCAGGAAGTAAAACAGACAGGAAGGACAAGAGTAGCAGAGGTCACATTTTATCCTCATCAGAGGGGTACAGGGCCTGCCATCATCTTTGCGCAGATAGTCACTTGGCCTGGGTTTCTCATGTTCCAGTAGACATGGATCTTCTATGAAATGTGTGCTCTGAGCAAACAGAGAAAACAGCACACATATACCATCTATATGCCCCCAAAGTGTGGGTCTGTCCTGAGAGGGGTGAGGACCCTTTATTACCCCCCAGGGTGATTCAGACTCCACTTCTGTTGCACACAGTCTTCTTGCAGTGAGTATGTGTCATTTTCGAGAGGATTCTAGAACCCTGGGTTCAGCACTCCTGTTTTCAAAGCTCAAGAAAGAAACTAAACAGGTACAGCCCAGAAAGGAACAACGACGTAGAGTACCTTCATTCTGCTCTATTGAATGGACGGTCAAGAGCCAGACAAGAGCAGACTCCTGGACCCGGAAATAGACTCAACGCTTAGACATTGATGTCAGCTGATTGGAGCCCCAATGCTAGGAGGAATTCCAGAGAAATCTCATTCATTCTGATCCCCAAAGGCAAACACCATAGTTTCCAGAGCGTCCAAGACCCCTTTCCCAGCAATATCCTTGACAAAGGTTATGTCTAATCCCACTCTCTCAGATACACGTTTGCACAAGCTGGTTAACTACAGGAGACATTTTTTTCCCTTCTCGCTCCAGCCCCACTTGCTCCGGTCCCACTTGCTCTGGTACAGGAGACATTCTTACAAAGCCAAGTTTCCTAATCTGATCAGAGCATCACGGTACTGGATAGGTAACTCAGATCCCAAGCAGAAGAGGAAGAGGCACAGACTTGCATATGGCCTTACTGGGAAGCTGAAGATGTGTGCCCACTATGACACTGATGTCAGCCACAACAAGAACACAACACATAGAGAGAATTCACCTGGAGCCAATCAGTATGGGGTCATATAAACTTACCAAATCTTTAAAACTTTGTGCTAGTATCACCCCCTCTCTTACAGATGAGGATACAGCAGCACAGACGTGCCATGTAACTACGACACAGCCAAGACACCACAGCAAAATCCTCTTCCTCTATGGAACAAGGTATACACCTGTGTAGGGCAAGAAATGCTTCCAGTTTCCACCGGTGCATTCCGGACAACTTCTATTCACATCGTTGCTAGGTTCTGGAAGCAAGCCTGGTTCAAGCAATAAACGGAGCAAGGCAAGTCCTCTAGGAACAAGCCGCTCTGTTCCTGCACCCTTGCAACCAGGACAAGACACTGCTGGCGCCAGGGCCTCCCTCCACCATGCAAAGCCCTAGGGAAGCGGGATTCAAACCCGGCTCCAATCACTTCCACCCTCAGAAAACACTCACTAGCTTCTGGCTACAAGGCATTCCGGATCACCTTAAGCCCTGGGCGGGCGCCTCCCATCTCTGGACTGTCAGCTGCGCAGTTTAAAAGACGCGGTCTCCCGGCGTGAGGATCCTGGCGGACGGTGGTGGCACCGGGGTCCCTGCCAAGTGGCCAGACACACTGACCTGGAGAAGTCCAGCAACAGGGCGCGCCCCAGACAGGTGGTTCCTCCCTCCCGGAAGTGGCTCCGGGAACTTTCTCCCAATAGCTATGGGGTGGGGGGGGCACCCAAAGTTGGGGTTCCCTGACAGGAGCGGAGGCGGGCAGAAGCAGGAGGTGGCACTGTCTACCCAACGCGCCCCAGAGTGGCCATGGGGACCTTACTCTGCTGGGGGCGGCGGGTGAAAGAAGGGTCACGCGACGCGATGTTCCTGTTGCTCCTACCTCGGCGATCTGCTGGCTCGGCCCTGCCGGGTTGGAGCACAGGGCCGCAGCGGTGACTGCGGGGACGGCTCCCCAGGGTGGGGCGGGGCCGGAGCCTTGGAGGCTGGGCGGGCCACGTGGGCGGGAGGCGGGCCTGGGGACCCCCCCCCCCCGCAGGACTGGCCTGGCTGCAGGCGGAGGACTGACCTAGACTCCCCGAGACCTGCAGCCAAGTCTCAGTGCCCTCGCATCCCACGCCAGGTCGGAAGGTGCCGATAGACTAAGAAGGGACTGGGAGGAGGACATTTGGGATGTACTCTGCCACCCAAAGAGGTCTCAATTGGAGAATACACTAGAGCACAGAAAGGGTGCACAGCCCATCTCCCGCTCTCTCTTTCTGGTGGCGGCTCTGGATCGCGTTTATAGCCCGACCGAAGAGGGCAAAACTCATGCTGGCAGAGTGTGCCCTAGAGAGCAAGGACCCAAGCCTGTGCATGAAGCCTCCACTCCCTCCTCTAGGTTTAATCTTGGGCATGTCAGGCCTTGTCCACCTAACCCCTTTCCTGTCTGAAGGTGAAAACAAAGATAGCGTGGGCCCAGCAGGTTGTCAGTTATCGGTTGTTTGTAAGAGCACAATCAAAGTAGGGCCATCAGTAGCCTGGGTCACCCACACAGAAATAAACATATGAATCGAAATAAAGCTATTTGCGGAATGAATAAATTCTCAGGACTTCATAAAATCAGGGCTAATGAATGCTGTAGATGAAACGGTAGTTTCTGGGCTGCTGTGAAAGTATAAACCCTGGAGCTAAAAATAAAAAAAACTCACTGGTTGCCTTTACATGTCACCCGGCCGGTGCTTTCTCGGTGCTTGATAGAATTTACCATTCTCAGCAGCCCAGTGCATGTAAGTCTCTATGGATTCTACTTCTCCTCCTTCTCCTTCTACATCCTTCTTCAGGATGTAGATCCTGAGGCCTGGATGAAAACAGCAGTCATTTAGGGAGGTGGCAATTGGATCCTCGCATATAAAGGAGGAGCCTCAGCCAAGGTGACAAGATACCTGAGGGCTGCTGGCCAAGACACTAGATCAGTGCTCTGAGAGTTCCTAGTGATCCGGCCTGAGCATTAACTGTCACCCCCACTTGAAAAGATAAAAGGGAGAGCCCGCTACATCCCTGGGGTGTGGATCTTCCTGTCCGGACCCTCTGGCCAAAAAGAGTGTTCAGAATTGTCTTCCACCCAGATGGTCTTTCCTCAAAGAAACCTTTGCTGCTGCACGATCTTGTCTTGGTCTCCCAGTGCTGGGTGACTTCTCACTGACTGGCCTGTGGCTCATCTTTGGGACTAGACATAAAGCATCTTGAGCAAGCCTCCTTTCATTCCACTCTGGCTTCAAGAAGGCTCCTTGACCTTCCTTGACCAGTGATGTTCAGGAAGCACACACCCTTGACAGTATGACAGTACTCCATTGCCTGGGGAAAAGTCCACGGACAATCCCTGGCCCTTGACCTTTCCCCAAGAACCTTTCTGTTGCCCCTCCCACTTCATGTGGTGGGAAATCCCCACCACAACCAGCCCAGCTGTGTTAATAAGTTCAAACAGTATTAAGTAGGGGCTAGAGAGATGGCTCAGCTGCAACTGGGCTTTGGTACACATACACACATACACACACACACACACACACATCCCTCTGTGGATTAGAACCACCTGTATGTAACTCAAGTTCTAAGAGATCTGATGTCCTCTCCGGGTCTCAATTACTTGCATGCAAGTAAAGCACATACAGACACACAGGCACATACTTGCAAATAAAAATTTTTTAATTAAAAATATTAACTAAAGGACCTCCACTTAGTTACTGAAGGCTCAGCAGCTTTTCCAGGTCATGCCTCCACACCTGGCGGTCTATTCACACAACCTTGTCAGAGTTTTCTTTCCATTGGGTTCAATTAACACTTAAAGACTTCGAAGCCAGGCTCAGCTAGAAGATCTATCTCAAAAAAAGATAATTTGTTTGTTTGTTTGAATGTCCACTACACATCCTGCACTGGACAAGGTTCTGGAGAACTGTGATAACTGTCACCGAAGCTGATTCCTTCTGGGACCTCACTGATAAGTGAGTCAGACCCTTAACAGTCAGGTAGGGAATAGGATGTGACAAAAGACACTGAAGAGGTGCTGGTGAAGGCAGGGGACAGCCTTCTGTACTGGACCGACCCTGGCATGGCTCGGGGAAGCCTGAGAACACGAGGTACAGGGCTGGAAGTGACAACAAGGCAGAGGGGCTTCATGGCCAAGTTGAGGCACCAGACCTTGCCCACAGGAATGCTCAGACAGCTGTATATGGTTTGGAGGCACGATGCTAGCTGTTGAGTGAAGTGTGGTCATAGTGGTAAGTGTGATGAGAGAAGATGTGCCTTTACTTATTAGTTCTAAAGGCAAAGCCCTTGGTTTCCTGTTTCATATGTCAGGATATCCAGAAAGTAAAACGCATCTGCAAGTGCCACAGGTAGGAATAACAACAGGTAAGATAACGAGAGTGTACAGCGCTGGGGACTGAGTTCAGGGCCTTAGATGTGCCGAGTGCGCTTTCTTTTCTTTTGAGACAAGGTCTCATTAAGTTACTTAGGCAGTGTTTGAATTTTTTTAAGGACTCATAATTTCAAAACTCAGAATTTTACTCCTGAGTGTCAGAAATTACAGCCCTGGGCTACCAGGCCTGGCTCCCACAAGAGTTTAGTTTATAATACAGCATCTCCTCGTGTCCTACTAGGTCCTGAGGATAGGCAGGGAGTCCGGGGAGATGGGACTTGGTTCCCACTGGAGTGGGGCAGGGAACAAGCAGAAAATATGTTAGACTATCTAGTCTTTAGAAACTGGCAGAGAAAGCTGGGCAGTGGTGGCGCACGCCTTTAATCCCAGCACTGGGGGGGCAGAGACGGGAGGATCTCTGTGAATTCCAGGTCAGTCTGGTCTACATAGCGAGTTCCAAGACAGCCAGGGCTATATGCAAAGACCTGCCACACAATCCTACCCCCAGAGGCATTACTATATGCAGTTTTTATTTACCATACTTGCAGGTATTTTCCTTGACATGAATCCTTTTGTCGGTGTCTGTACCTGGGATAAAACTCAAGGCCGGTGTGTTTCATAGGCAAATGCTGTTTGTTATACTGAGCTATATCTTCGGTCCAACCAGGCAATTCCCCTGCAGCAGCATGACTCTAGCCTGTTCTGTGAATGTGCCCTTTTATACTGAATTCCAGCTGTGGCTTTGTTCCTCATGTCTCATCGTGACAATAATGTTTGGTGATAAGAACCTTTGCAGGATAAACTTTGACCCATATGTCTGGTTACTTTGCAGATATAAAGCCCTAAAGTAAGACCCACAAGAAATGTGTGGGCTCACACCTGTATTCCAGCACTTGGAGGAACAGAAGCTCCTGAGCTATATATCAAGTTTGAAGCCAATCTGAACCATAAGAGACTGTACCTCAAACACACACACACACACACACACACACACACACACACACACGACCCTAAAAATGGAATTCCTAGAAGAGACACTGAGCCTTTTGCCTGTAGCTATGCCCTGCACAGATACTCCCTACCCTTGTTTGCAGCATCTGAGAATCATGGTACAGTCTGATGATGTAACAACACAGTATGATGTCATTCTCACCTGGAGAATGGCATTGCCTGCAAGAAGTGTAAAGTCTTAGTCTTACTGTTCAAGTCAAAGCAATACTCTGAAGGTAGCTATGGAAGACTTCTATGCAAGTAAATCCTTTCTGCTCACCTGGGTTAGGGGAAACATAAGGACCACAATGAGCAGCGAGCAGATTGCCAAAGTTGTGCATAGGAAACACCTGGGTTTGACTCTCATCCTCAAGGCTGCTTGCTATGCAAATTCCAGAGCCTGCTGGGAGAGCAAGGAGCATTCAGGAGTGACATGGTGCTGGTCACAGCAATCGGTATCCCAACACCTGGGTAATTTGGATAGTGCCCATGTGATACATCAACCCTATGTCTCTAAGAAACTTTGTCCAATCTGCATACAGAGCCTTACCCCCAGAGAGAAACCATGAGACAGGATCAGCCATTCAGGAGAAAATAGCATCCTACCATAGTTCTGAATATTGGGAATCCTAGTAGCTGGCTGGAACCAGATTGCAATTTGTAAAGAGAGTTTTCTTCCTAAGGAAATCTTTGTTTATAAGTTAGTACCTGTTCACAAGAGGAAACATTTCTGAGCACTTGCTACATGCTATGCAATCCCCTCTGAATGTTTTATCCTTCATGGGGCCCATGAATCAGGTACATTTTTACCCTCTGCTGATACTGAGAACCAAGATGAGAGGACTTGTCCTGGTAGGCCTGGGGTCACAAGCTGGCTAAAGCAGCAGAATATTGGTCCAGCCCACACAGAAGAACATTCCAGAGGCACAAGGATCCATCTTACGCTCACACAAGCTGAGATGAATCCATCTGAAGATACATGTTGGGACTAGATTGATGGACAGTAGCAGAATCACCGCAAGGGTGGGGCGCAAGCAAAAGATGTTTCAGACAGAGAAACAGCATATGCAAGGCCCTAGGCAGGAGCATAGATACATGAAACTAGAAAGTATCCAGACGTGGTAGCTTCGACCCAGCACTTGGGAGGCAGAGGCAAGGGATCTCTGAGAGTTCAAGGCCAGACTGGTCTACAAAGAGTCCAGGACATCCAGGGCTATTACACAAAGAAACTAAAAAAAGAAAAAGAAAGGAAGGAAGAAACCTAGAAAGTGTCTGTTGTGAAGAAGGAAAACAGAATGGTCTATTCCTGTCTTAGTCAGGGTGTCTATTCCTGCAGAAACATCATGACCAAGATGCAAGTTGGGGAGGAAAGGGTTTATTCAGCTTACACTTCCATGCTGCTGTTCATCACTAAAGGAAGTCAGGGCTGGGACTCAAGCAGGTCAGGAAGCAGGAGCTGATGCAGAGGCCATGGAGGGATGTTTCTTACTGGTTTGCTTCTCCTGGCTTGCTCAGCTGGCTTTCTTATAGAGCCCATGACTACCAGCCCACAGATGGTACCAACCACCAGGGGCCCTCCCCCCTTGATCACTAATTGAGAAAATGCCTTACCGCTGGATCTCATGGAGGCATTTTCTCAGCTGAAGCTCCTTTCTCTGTGATAACTCCAGCCTGTGTCAAGTCGACACAGAACCAGCCAGTGCAGTCCCCTTACCTAGCAAAGAGCTGTGTAGGCATCCACCCTAGCACCTCAGGTCTCAAATAAGGAGTTTCATCAAGTGCCCATCCCCCCAGGGCCATTTCTAGCTGCCCTTCTACACTGAGACGTCTAAGAGGTTCTGCTTTGATTATAAGCCAGGCCATGGCTGAAGAAGGCTTTGGAAGAAAACCTCACTTTACCATACCTGCCCTGCCCCCTGGTGACCACATGTCCACAGACTCTGTGTGTCAGGTTAAATATCCAGAATCACTTATAGTCAAACCTCAAAAACAGTCTTGCTTGGCTTTCCAGATAGGGAAAGCCTAAACAGGGCGAGCCACCTACCTAGGGTCAGAAAGACGCCAGCAGATTGAGCTCTGAGCTCGGACAGCCAAAGGCCAAAGCCTTCATCACAACACTCCCAATGCTAGTATCAAAACGTCATCACTAACTTGCAACTTCACTTAGTGTAGAGGATATTTGCGTGCCTTGACCCTCAGGAGTTAAAACCAAAGGCAGAACTTGCTTACACTTGCATTCAAGGTTAGGCATGCCCCTACCTTCCCTGACTCCGAGTTCCTCTTGGCCCGGCCTCAGTTTGGCTGGATGCCAATATCCAGCCACTTCCTGGCATGTGCTGCAACAGAGGGAAAGATGCCACGGGACCATCTCATCCTGGTGTACTGCTAATCCTTCTAAGATCTGCACAGCTTAGGGACCAACCTATCTGGGGTGATAGGCAAGGAAGAACTGAGATGCACATAAAGAAAAAGCTAGGGGCTGGAGAGATGGCTCAGTGGTTAAGAGCACTGGCTGCTTGCTCTTCCAGAGGTCCTGAGTTCAATTCCTAGCAACTACATGGTCGCTCACAACCATCTGTAATGGGACCTGATGTTCTCTTCTGGTGTGTCTGAAAACAGCTACAGTGTACTGATATACATAAAATAAATAAATCTTAATGCTGGGTAGGCTGAGCACTCAGGAAAATGTGTTTATTATACATCTGAATCTGGAAGGCAGGTTTATTGAGTACAGCCCAACAGGAACTGGTATACTTTGTACAGATGAATAAAAAGATTTGGCTAGTCTTGTAGGAGAGTCTCTCTCTCTCTCTCTCTCTCTCTCTCTCTCTCTCTCTCTCTCTCTCTCTCTGCAGGGGTGCTGTCACAGGCTGTAAACAACCCAGGAGGAGGAAGCTTCCAACCACATTTCTGCACAGTCAGCATCCCCACACAAACCAGGGGAAGGCTTTGCCATTCCCATGGGTCTGAGGCCATTGCACCTTTGACATGTTCATCCAAACAACGCGCATTACCTCAGGGCCTCATCTAGTCCATACACCTTCATTCACAGCTTTTTCTGACCCCCTGCTTTTGTGACTGCCCGGGGTGAGTGTGGCCATTTGGCCATTTGACCACTAGGAGCTCACAGCAGATCTCACAGTCCAGAAACGTTTGTCTACCCAGGCAAAAAAGATGACCAGGAGAACAAGATTTAGTCTTAATAGTCACATTCAGGAAAGAACAGTCACTCAGATTACTACAGAAGGTTCTTCCTGCCCTTTAATAATGTGAATGCTGTGGCCTATGAACTGGATGTGATGGCGTCTCAATCCCTTGGCCCAGGGAACTGATGCTGAGTGTTGTTGGAGGCCTCCTTCTTGTGTCAGGTGGAGGTTAACAACAGACACAAACACCTTCCAGGAATCTCCTGGTGACTTCCTCTCCCTTCACTTCATGAGGAAGCTTTCAGCCTTTCTCAACCGACAACTTCATGTCTACATTTACCTGGCTGGCTAACCCTGAGCAGTAAGATGGGCTCTGCCAATTTTTGACATCCCCAAGACCCCAAATTTTGACCATCTCCTTTTTAGGTCATGGCCAGAGGTTTATAGCCCGTGTCCTTGCTATTCTCAGCCATTGCCCTCTTCTGGATACCTGTCACTTTTGGGTGCTTTACCCACTACAGGAGCTCAGCGGAAGCCATCAGCCCTAAAGCAGGGCTTTGGGCCCATTCTATAGAAACCGGGCACCAGGGTCTCCTAATCACAGGGTCACAACAGCTGCAGCAGAGCTAGAAACTGACCCGGAAGTGATGAGCTCCAAGAAGTCACCCTGAAGAGCAAGGTACAGATGCAAGCCCTCTTTACCTTCTCAGTCTGAGGCAGACTCCTCTGCAAACAGCCAAGAGCTAGGGAGGAAACAGGACAGATGTTCTAAAATAAGGAACCACTGCAGGCTTACAAGAAAACCTTTTATTTGATGTAGAAAATTCTAAGGTACAAAAGCATCTTACAAATGTCAGCCATGACTTACTATCACCTATTTACAGAGTTTGTACAGTCAAATATACCACCAATATCTCCAATGTAAAAATATGGCACAGTGTTACAGGCTGTCAATGCTTACCATTCTGCCAAAAATCCCAGAAAGGACAAACTTAGAGACAAAACAGAACAACGGCACCAGTCCTCACTGTGCCTGCGGGCCTTCCTCCTTAACATGGGAGCTTCCACAGTGAAATTACTTTTGTTTTTAAACAGATCGGGAACACTGAAGTTACTCTCAAAATGACCACTTTGAGTTTGTACAGAAGTTTTTGCTGCTGTCCAAACTTGACATGCCTCTTTGAGAGAAAGATGGATTTTTTTTAAAATGTAACAGATGAACACATTGAATATAATCCAGTGGTAGCCACACAGGGCTGCTCCTTCTTCTCTTCCTGCCAGAGTCCATGTGATATAAATATTAGCTATCCAGTCAGGATGATTGCTTCTGTCTGGCTCTTGACTGTACGAACACTGCCTGTGTAACCGAGATACAGACCTGGAGAAGGAGGGAGAGGCCCTGGAGGTATCTGTGGTCCTAGGTAAGTATCAAGGAAAGAAGACAATTGGCCAAAATTCTCCAGAGGCCCTCCCTGAGGCATTCAAAGGTGTTTGGAAATTAGTCCCCAACAGCAAGTGGGAAGGTGGCATTTGGCAACCTCTGGCCTCACCTTGCCAGAGGTTCTGGTGAAGCGTGCACCATCTAAACAATAGGATTCACAAAATACAGGTCAAGTCTAGAGAGAGGTAAAAATAGAACCCCAGGTTGGAGTGTGGAGTAGCTGCCACTCAGAAGGCAGGCGCTGGCATTGAGGGGTGGATTCAGATTAAGAAGACACTAGACACATCAGGAATAAGCACCGGCTGTTTGCCTGTGGGAGAGAATAAACCACACGAGCAAGAACTACCTTCGAGGGAACAAGTGGTCTTCTGAAAGAGCGTACTCGGAATGACGTTTTTTAAAGTGCCATGATATTTTTATTTGGTGAGAGCAGCCAGCTTGCACAAATCTCCCCGTAATCCTATCCGGAACATGGTTGTCAGGCGGCACCCAGTGAACAAGACGTGGGTATCATTCGGATAACAAACTGAGTGTGAGGCTGAGAAGCACAAGAACGGAGAAAATAGTTAAGCCCCCAGAGCATGAGCTGTGAAGACCTTAAGTGGGTGGGATTATTTACTACTGGGGGAAACCCACCAGGGGATGACCTCACTGCAGTTTTCAATGCTGGGAAGGGGACCGGCTGTTCTTTCTCCTCTATGCTGCAGACAAAAGAAAGCTGGTTTGAATTTCTGCAAGGAAGACATACAAAGGACCATCTGATCAGCAGGGAGGTTACAGAATCCCCTCGGTTGAAGAGCCAGAATCTCAGCCACAGCCACAGTGTGTCTGGAACAACTCGGGAGTAGCCTGCCTTGAGCCTCGGAGGGAACAGGCTCACCCTTTCTTCACCCCCAAATTATAAAACCGGAACTGAACCAACTGCTTACAGCTGGCTCTCCTTTGGTCAACTTTCCCCCTTAGGTATGGACATGTGGTGATATGACAATGGTGACCAAACACCATGGGGACACCTGGTACCTCAACAATAGAAAAGCTTTCCTCCACCTCCTAAAGCACCCCCCCGCCCCCCGCCCAGAAGAGCCAGTCCCAGACTGCCGAGAAAGGAAAAGGCAAACCCCAGCATGAGGGCACTCTGGGAGAGCCTTTGCTGTAGTCTCCAGATAAATTCTCCTAATAACACCTTGGCATAAGCTCAGAGTTGCACCCACACATGAAAATATGATTACAGTAAGAACTAAAGTATAAATAAGACCCTAAAGTCTGGGGGTTTAAATGCAACTGTTGCCTGCTTTTTAATATGGGATGACAGAGATCTGACTTTGAAATTAACAGCTTCAGGATGATGGTGGCAGTGGCGGATGCAGTGCACACCTTTAATCTCAGCGCTTGGGAGGCAGAGGCAGGTATCTCAGAGTTTGAGGCCAGAATGCTCTACAGAGCGAGTTCTAAGACAGCCAGGGCTACACAGAAAAACCCTGTCCCGAAAAACCACCACCACCACCACCAACAACAACAACAAAACATCTGACCTCCCTTCCTCTTGAGACATTATGAAATATAAGACACAATCAAAATGTTTAAAATGTATTCAGAATCATATTACGGCTGTGGGTCATAGTGCATACCAGAGAGAGAAGTATAAGAAGTTTAAGGCTAGCCTGGGCTACACGAGACCCTGTTTTAAGAAGCAAAATCATCAGGAAAGCATCAAGTTTGTCTGAAGGATAGATAGGGCTAGCACAGTTTATCCCAGGGCCCCACATATGTGCCATTACTGTGGGTGGTTTTCATTTCACATCTTACAAAGCAGAATTCACAACCTGGCAGCCGCTGTGCAAAATTAAATCTGTTTGCACGTTCTGTTGGTCCTGGGTTCACTTTAGTAGTTTCCAAAGTTTAATTCTTGATGTTTGGCTAATTTTTTTTTTGTTGTTGTTGTGTGTGTTTTGGGGTTACACACTCAGGTGCACACACATGCACAGATACACAAATGCATTCTCTCTTTCTCTCTCTGTCTCTCTCTGTCTCTCTCTGTCTCTCTCTCTCTCACACACACACACACACACACACACACGCACACGCACACACCATGAGTATCTGTGAATGCCACAACCAGCATGAGGAAGCCAAAGAACACAACTTTTGGGACAAGGTTGCTTCACTCCTTCCACTGTGGAGTCCAGGGACTAAACTTATATTGTCTGGGTTTGTTTCAGAAGTGCTTTTACTTGCTGAGCTGTCTTGCCAGTGCTAGACATTAACAGCTTCAAAATGAGACATTCTCAGCTTTTCTTGAAAACCAGGAAGCCCAGGAAATACTGCACGGAGACACTCATCTGGAATGCTCTCTACTCCAGAAGGCTGAACAAGGTACCTTCGTTTGCTTCAGTCACCGCCATGCCCTACTGCCTCTCTTCGAGGTGCTATGTTACTGTTTTCCTTATGCCCCAGTATACTGGTGCTCCAGATAACATATAGTTTGCCAATTACCAACCAGAAGCCATCCCTAACAATGGACAATTTTTAAAAAGACTAGAAACCTTCACGCTGGCACTGCCTACCTTTTCTCAATAATGGCAGAATATTCTCTCGTGTTGAGGTAGCTAGGGTCTTCCTGTTTCCCTTTCTTTCTGGAGTGAGGGTGTGCCATTTTGCCACCAGGAATAAAATAGCTTCCCTATTCCTTCTGAAAAGTTCCTGCAACCCTGCAAGCCCACACTTTTTGGGGGACCAGTTTTCTAGTTAGTTACTTACATAAAAGTCAGAGAGGATCTACCACTAAAGGTTGTCAAGAAAATTAGCAACATGTACCACTATGACGTGGTAAATCTGGGCTTCAATGGCAGGTGAGCTACATTTCTGATTCATCTCTGGGCCTGCGGGGCACCCATAAACACAGGTCAACAACTTTCTTAGTTCCCTGGTGCCCCGGCCTCCCCCACCCCGGTCTTGCCCTTGGCCTCCCTTCCAGTGGATGGACATGGTCTATTTCCAACAACTGTTTACTCTCCGCCTTACCCTCCTGTTTCCCCATAGCATCAAAAGGCCTGTGCCTTGTCAGAGCCTTTCTGGATTCCACGGGGCAATTCTGAGTCAAAGACTGCAGCTCTGTTCAGAACTAGTGTCTTGCCTTAATCTGCAAGACAATTCTCATTCCTGGCCCAGTGATGAGGTGTATGAGAAAGGGTCTGATTAATAGTGAGACTCTACCCACTATCAGCTTGTTCTGGGTTAAGCAACCCTGTTGTTTCATCTCCTGGCATGTTAGAATCTGGCTCTTTTGATCAAAAACACTTGTATGTCAAAATAAAAGCACCCAATTGCTAAATACAAACAAAAACATCACCTTATCCTGATTTTTTTAAGACTAGCAAGCTAAATGGCTCACATGGTTTCCCTCCAGTTTCCTTGGCTGAATTCATACAGTGAGTTCCCTGCCTGGACCTGGGATCCAGCTAATGCTAAGCCCTGAGCCCAAGGCCCCATGCTGCTCCTGGGCACTCTCAGGGACTCCACATTCCATATGCAAAGCTGAGTATCTATCCTAAAATGTGGTTTCTAATGGCTCTTTGGGGGACATAAAATATTTCCTGGCCTCAATTTAAAAAGAGAAAAAAAGTCTCTGATGATGTTCCCAGGGAACGGTCATGCATTAGCAATTTAGGCCCACCAATCTCCCTCACAGAATGAATGCCAAGACTGAGCATGGCCAGGAGAGCCATGGAGGTGGGAGCTCTGTCTGCTCAGTCTGGATTCCAGTGATAATATGGCGCAAACTGCTCTGCTGAGATGCCTGGTTTTACAGTGAGACCAGCTCACAGCTTGCCCAGAGCAGCTGCTCTGTTCTCTGCCAGAGAACACAGGAGCACGGTCTCCTGAGAAGCTGCCAGCTGCCTGTGCAAGAGTCGGGAGGATGTTTTCATTCAAAATACACACAAACTGCTTCTTCTCAGCAGGAACTGAGGCTTCCCTTCTCCTCCCGATGAAAAGATGCCTAGAAGGAAAATCCCAGCTCATCTCACCTCCACACCTGACCTTGGGATCTTTCTCAGCAACCCCCTTAATGCTGCTCCAATCTGGTGGAGGAATGGGAAAAATCAATAGTTCCTGAGAGAATGCTGAGAAGAGAGGCTGCCCAAAACTAACAGCACCCATGAAAACAGTGAGGAAGGATGCTCACACCAAGTGTGCCAGTGAGGGATGAGGGTTTCCGCAGAGCAGACGGACACATCAACATACACATCTAATGAACAGGATGCGAAGAGGTGTTTCACCTTTGGAAACAGAATTTCTGTACAAGACTCATTTATAAAAATAGAACATTTACTTTTGCAACAATCTCCTCCTTTCTGCCTTCTGAAAAGGAGGTTTGTCACTTGTCAAAACCAGCAGATTAACTGGCCACTGTCTCCCATACACTGTCGTGGATTAGTGGATTCTGACCCCTAACATTCAAGACACAGCACCAGCTGAAATACAAACCACAAATTCCAATAATGTTGCTGCCCAGCTGGGTAATGGATAGCAGTCCTCCATGTCCAGCCGTCAGCACCTGAACTACAGAGCAGTTAATGCAGCCCAGGGAAACTAAACAGACAGCTGTGGCTCCCACAGGATGGCTACTTCAATGAAGGGAAAAGGCCCAGGTTCTGACATCTTCTGCACATTAACTCGTTACAGTCAAGATGGTCAGCCTACTCCACAGGATTCCGTCCTGGTTGGCCATGGTTTCCAGTAATAGAGAGAAAGTTGTTTTACAAAGAGTGACTGGATGGACATTCAGTCATTGTCTGGAGCTCAGACTCAAAGTTTACTTAACACTCAGGACAGTGTAAGTCCCACATCTAAATGCACGGAGACATCACTTGTGGCACAGCCTGGGTCCCAACAGTACTTGCCATGTGTAGCTGTAATGATGTTGAGAGGGCTTTTCCACAGAGCATTTTGAGTTTAAGCAGCCAAGAGGGAACAGGTGAAGTTTGCAGAACTCAAGTGAAGCCAGGGCAGGCTGTGCGGGTACTTTCCTGTTTCTCTTTACGGGTTTCCACTCTACCCCCCAGAACAGGCTCGAACCCAAGGACCGGCCTCACACGGACCGTGTGGTCAGACCTAATGGACACGCCTTTCAGGGTTCCATATGCTTGTGGGAAATTGGAGACTTTGCTAAGTATCCATTAGAAGGCTGGAGCAGAACAGATCGAGCGCTAGCCAGAATTTCATTCCAGATATTCTCGTGTGAGCCCTCAGCTCCAAGTAGGCTGCACAGCCATAGAGGTGAGCTGGGGAACCAGAGAGAACAGCAGCTAAAGTGGCGATGCGTCTTAGATTCTTCCAGGACCTTACAAAGGGGCAACCGCTTGGAGTTCATCAGTGTAGCTGTGGCAACCATGTTCTCCTTTGGACACCTCAGAGGCAAGGAGCTTGGAAGGGAGGGTAGGAGGATCTTCCTCACCTAAGGAGAGCAGAAAGGACAGAGCCACAGTCAGTACATGTCACTGATCCAGAAACCTAGCGCCACAGCATGGCTGGTATCTGCTCTTGTGCACGTACAAATGAGGTAGGCATCAGGACCAGCTCGGAGTAACACTCTAATCCTCACAACAGGGTCTAGTCCCCTTGGCAGAGGAAAAAAGATCCCTTCTTCTTCTTTTTTTTTTTTTGGTTTTCCGAGACAGGGTTTCTCTGTGTAGCCCTGGCTGTCCTGGAACCCCCTCTGTAGACCAGGCTGGCCTCGAACTCAGAAATCCGCCTGCCTTTGCATCCCGAGTGCTGGGACTAAAGGCGTGCGCCACCACTGCCCGGCCGAGTCACACATGTAAAACTTTGGCTCTAAAGAAGGGATCTTTCAAAAAATAAATAAATAAATAAAAATAAAATTAAAAAAAAAAAAAGGAAGAAGGGATCTTTTGCGAGCAGTGGTGGCACACGCCTTTAATCTCAGCACTCGGGAGGCAGAGGCAGGTGGATTTCTGAGTTCAAGGCCAGCCTGGTCTACAGAGTGAGTTCCAGGACAGCCAGGGCTACACAGAGAAACTCTGTCTCGAAAAACCAAAAACAAACAAACAAACATACACGTATGACTCCAAGAAATTATAGGTGTGGTGGATTCCTGAGACTCCCTGAGGAAGAGCCCTCCTTCCCGGAGCACTGTGTAAAGCTAGCGTAGAGTGTCCATGAATGTCAGGCTCAATAGAGAACTGGGTTTAAAGATCATGGAAGGATAAAGGCGGCAAACACCTCAGCTTCCAGCAAGGACACAATCCCACAGACCCTTGCCCAACGCATGCATTTAGTATTCCAACCTTTTCAGAGTTAGGAAACTGCCACCAAGGCTGACAGCCGGAGCTTAACCTGTGGGACTCACATGGTAGAAGGGGATTTACTTCCACAAGGTATCCTTCGATCTGCATGTGCCTGCACATGCCACACCCAGCCCCCATTCCCATGTGTGTGCACACAGAAAATAAACATAATTTTTTAAAAAGGCGATTCCACATGCAACAGCATATGTAACACTGGTGGAGGGGTTTGAGCAGCTCGCTGTAATTACCATCACCATTTCTGCAGTTCAATATTCCTATTACCGGAACTAAATCCAGACTATCAGAGGAATTACATCATAAGGTACCCAAATTGGGGAAATGTTTTGATGGCTTTCAGAATCGTGGCAAAGCCTGTATGGCCTGAACCAAAAGCCCAGTCCCCACTCATGTATAGTGGAGTAAACCTTTAACCCCAGTACTCAGGAGGAGGTGGTTATCTGTGCGTTCAGGACCAACCTGACCTACACAGTGACAGGAAGAGTCAGAGCTGTACAGCAAGACCCTGTCTCAAAAAACAAACAAACAAAACAACACCAACAAAAACCCAACAGATGATAGATAAGACAGACAGACAGGTAGATAAAATAAGGGCCCAGTCCTAAGGCATCTTACCTAGGCCAGAGGAGGAAGATACGCTCTCTGTCAGGGAAGACGTTTCTATCTGATCAGGGGAGAGTCCTTCCATCAGAGGCAGAGAGAGCTCTGATGAGGGCACAGAGGAATCATAAATGCCCGAGTCCCGGGGCATATCGGAGGGACTGCCAGCCTTCACTGCATGCAACATTGGCTGCAAGGCAGGGCCACTATCACAGCTGAGCTGGGCCTCAGTGTCTTGGTCCAGGCCGGCATGCTGATTCTCCAGGTATGAGTAAGAGTCAGCTGGCCCTGTGGCCCCAAGTATAGAAGCCTCAACTTTTAGACAGAAGTCACTCTCTGGCCCTGGTTTGCTTATGACATCATTTAAAACCAAACCTGAGTCAAATTTCTCCAGGACTGGCTCCTGGTAGTGCACAGGGGGACGCTGGAAGGGTATAAACTGCTTCTCGAACCAGTCAGGTTCCTCATCAATAAACTGGTGCATGTTGCAAATGGCAACATACAGGGAGCGGCCAGATTTGCTCCGGAAGTAGTTCCTTCTGCTGATGTGCCCTGGGTGCTGACCCAGCTCCTCCTGCTCTCCTGAGTGCAGATGGGAACAGAGCTCAGGAAGGTTGTCCATGAGCTTGTATTTGGTGCTCAGGTCCAGGGTACAGGGGACATCCCCTTCACAGGAATAATCAAAGTAGACGGCGATGAACTTGCTCAGAGCGGCAGATGAGCTCTGCTTGGCCTGACGGAGCTTCTCAGCAATGGCTGCCACAGCCACTAGGAAGAGCTCTCCTTGCCCTGAGCCACGACTACCTCCTTTGTGTCTGTAATTCTTCTTGTCTACAAAGTACTTCATGCCTTTGGAGCACACAACAATGATGAACTGGGACTCGTGAATCTTCTGAATGACCCATTCTCTCTGCCCCTCTCTGCAGAGGCTGAAATCTTCCCATAGGTCGAGAGCCACCTGGAAAGAAGAGCACAGGTCACCTCAGTGTTCATTTACACCAATGCCCAGAAAGAAGATGGAACAAGACAATGAGATCCAATCATCTGTCCCTCAGCCATTATTAGCAAAGTTACATGGAGGCTCTGGGTTACCAGAGTGTGTGTGTGTGTGTGTGTGTGTGTATACGCGTGCATGCGTGGGCGCTCTGTAGTAACAACCGCATTCACACACCAGACTTCCTGCAAGTGCTTGCTATCCATGACACAGTTTTGATAACACATAGGGTCACTACCACTGCTGCCCTCCAAGTGAGGAGACAGAAGCCAGGATTTTCAGCAGCTTGTCTGAGACACCTTTAGTATAATGAGAAAGAACTGTGAGTGGTCCCTGTGATGAGTGTGACTGCTGGATACAAGGAGCAGAAAGACACTGGACACAGGCTTACTGGCTCTGGGAAGATAAAGTGGATCGTGACCCCATACTGCACTGGAATATGGAACTTAGGCGTGATGCCAGAGCCATCTACAGTGACAGGTGACTGACATGCAGAGCGTGACTGAGAAAGAAGGCCTCTGTAGCCGTGTTCATAGACCCAGGGTTAGCCCACTGTTCTGCAGCTTTAGTATAGTTTTCCTGGTTAACCCTGTCTGGGCTGCACCTTTCTCTATGGTTCTATGAGATCTACAGTGTCAGAGCTCTAGAAGACCTGTGAACTTCAAGCTCTGGAGATAAGAGGGTCCAGAGAGTAGTGGGATCCCTGATAAAACAAAGAAATCCAAGTATGGATAATGCCCTCAAAGGTTTTTACTCTTTTTGTTTGGTTGGTTGGTTGATTGGTTGGTTTTTTTTGTTTTTTTTGAGACAAGGTTTCTCTGTGTAGCCCTTGCTGTCCTGGAACTCACTCTGTAGACCAGGCTGGCCTCGAACTCAAAAATCTGCCTGCCTCTGCTTCCCAAGTTCTGGGCTTAAAGGCATGTGCCACCACTGCCCGCATCTCCTTTGGTAACTTTATTAATACTGTTTCTCCTACGGGATACTGTAAGTAGCATCCCTTGGCAACTCTATTGGTACCATTTCTCCTATAGCTCAAAAAATAATCCCTAACAGCTAAACACAGATTATACAGCGGAGGGCTACTCTGGAAGGATTAAATTCTTCTTTTCTAAAATGGTACCCAAAAGAAGAAAGACCCAACACCTATCCATCCGCTGAAAAGAATACTGACTCATCTCATACTTAAATCCATGCTAACAGTATTGTTGGGGATTGGTTCTAATCTTTTGATTTAATCAGGAATTGGTGTGTCCAAATGCTAAAGGTCCTTGTCCCCAATTAGTTTTTGATTGATCAATAAAGATGCCAGGGGCCAATGGCTGGGCAAAGGGAGATGGAGTGATGCCCTCAGATATGTGTGGGCTAGGACAAGGGAGAAAGGAAGAGAGAGGAGAATTGGCAGGATTCGGAGGGAGACGAATCAGATTTAGAGCAGAAAGAAAATCATCTGAAATGTAGGTGAGAAGGAATGTGGCCCCCAGAAGGGCTGCCCAGAAGTGTCTTAGGCAGCAAAGACTAGGGGCCTGCTTAGAAGGAACAGGGCAGCAAAGACAGATCACAGCTTTAGAGGACATTGAGTCAGGAGTACCAGAGGGAAATCTATGCTAGCCCAGCCTTTGAGCTAGTCAAGGCATTTCAAAAATCAGCTAATGCATTCGTTCAAGAAGCCTGAGTGGGTAGCTGGAAGCACACAACCTGCCAGGAGCACAAAGCGTGTAGGTAAAAACGCCACACTACACATTATGCATTCAAGCTAACTGGTAGTTTAAAATATGTGGCCCCTAGGATTCTATATCACACAAAAATAGTGTATCTACTAATCGTTTGACCTGTGTAGCTTGTTTGTGGAATGTTTTACAAATCTGTAAAAACAAAACAAAACAACAACAACAAAAACTCTGTACGAGCTGATTTCATCTTAATAAATAAAACATAAGTATTTTTAAGAATATTCCTGTCTCTGACTGAGCAACTCCATTGTGAGGCATGTATCCTTGAGAAATCATCAGAAACGGGCCAGCCCACAGCAGAGATGCTTCACAAGCTGGACCAACGCAGCTATGGTAAGTCAGTATTATAGATGACGCAGCTATTTAAAACAGAAACTATGTGCAGTTTCATCTATGTACAAATGTGCTATCCAAACAGCATGGCCCCAATGGCTACAGCTGCAGTCTGCAGTGTTTCTCAGCAGCTGTTCATCTGCTAAACTCAAGGCTTTCCCAACAGGAGGCAATCCCAAGAGCTTTTAAATACATCTTATGAACACCAGAGGGCAGTCTCAGCAAAGAAATGGGCCAAATGGACTAAAAAGCATCACATGATAACTTGCATTTGTGACAAACAGGGTATGCCTTCAACAGTAGCTTAAGACTTCACTCTAAAAATTAAGTGTTATTGTTTATGGAATAGCTACAAGAAGACCTAAGAAAGCCAAGTATGGGAGTACACACCTTTAATCCCAGCACATAGGAAGCAGAGGCAGTGGGTGTCTATGGATTTGAGGCCAGCCTGAATTCCAGGATAGCCAGAGCTACAGAGTGTGAAAAGGAGGACGAGGAGGAGGACGAGGACGAAGAAGAGGAGGAAGAGGAAGAGGAGGAGGAGGAGGAGGAGGAGGAGGAGGAACCTTTGCTGCTGGTGACAGACAGGACAAACTAAGATAGACTCTGGTTTGGAAAGTAAGGTGCTACGCAAACAATACGGAACATACATCCTGCCCAGGGTAAGAAAAGAAACTAGATTCCGTACCTCACAGCCACAGAAATCCTGCAGGAAGTAGGCGAAACACTGGACCACGTTCATGTGATTCTGGCCATCTTTACTGGAGTAGCACAGGAAGACCTTGGGCCGAGGCCGGAGCCTGTCTCTGGGGAGAACCGCAGCATACGTGGAAGACTCAGGGCTTTCTTCATCTAAATGTGAATATATATTTTCTAAATTGGGAAAGAAGATAAGGTTGACACCTAGAAACAAAGCTTTGTCTTTTTCCATATGACCTGGGGCTCCACGTCAGGCTCCGTGTCTCAAGGCTGAAATCCCAGCACTTGGGAGGTAGATGCAGAAAGGTCAGAAGTTCATGGTCATCCTCAATTACTTGGCAAGTTGGAGGCCAGCCTGAGCTATCTGAGATCCAAGTCTCAAAACTAAATTTACCAAAAGGAGCAGCTGAACCTGGGGAGTCTTGGGTCTCTGACTCCATCAGCCTCAACCTGGTTTCAGTAGTGGTGTACCAGAAGTGAAAAAATTTTATTAACCTGAAACTGCCCTTGGACATGTCAAGAAATAGCAGCAGCCCCTCTGGTCAGTGAACAGCCCAGTGATGGCTCTGGCAACCAGATGAACTAAACTTTAGCTAAGGGAGGGAAATTTTTTGGGGGGAGGTGTTGAGACAGGGTTTCTCTGTGTAGTCCTGGCTGTCCTGGAACTCACTCTGTAGACCAGGCTGGCCTTGGACTCAGAAATCTGCCTGCCTCTGCCTCCTGAGTGCTGGGATTAAAGGCATGTGCCACCACTTCCCGGCTTGAGGGAGAATTTTTTTTTTCAAGTATAATTAACAACGGTAAAGTAAGCCAAAATCACAATAAAAATAACTTTTCCTCTTTTTTTTTGGACAAAGGGTCTCACTGCATTACCCAGACTAGCCTCCAATTCCTGGATTTGAGAGATCCTCCTGCCTCAGCCTTCAAAGCAACTCAGATACCAAGTTTGTGCCACCATGCTCAGCTTTAAGTACACAAATCTTAAGTGAACATCGTTATGACTTTTCCGTATGGATTCACCTGGGTAACCCCATCCAGATCAAGATACAGCTCATCTACAGTTTTCTGGGTGAAAGACCTAAGTTCTCAACGATGGACACCCTCCATATGACTGTTCTCAGACTTCAGACTACCTGAGTTTAAGAACTAGATTATGCCTGGCCATTGCCAGGTCCTAGAGATTAAAAGTCAAATACTTGGAACCTCAGTAGGCAAGGAACTGGCAAGGAAGCATGAGGGGGTCCCAGGCCCCTCCTGAGGGAAGCAGGGCTCCAAGACCCTATCATCGTCTGTACCCACGCTTGGTCTGCCATGAACTAGAGGGTGGAGAAAGTGGGCACAGCACAGAGAGGTACCTTGTTGCTTCTTTCTGCACATCACAGTGAACAGGGTTGCGAACGCGGATATGACGACCAGAGGCACAGTGATGGCCACGGCTCTGATGGGTCCAGCCCAGGGGGACTGCACTGGGAGGTTTCAAAGAGAAAGCTTTTAAACTGAAGCAGCAGAACAGGTTCAGAATAGGAAGAAGAAAAACAAAAAGCCCCCCACCCCCACCTTTTCGTTTCTTAAAACATAAGCTGACTAACAGGTTCCAGGGTCCCCAACCGCCATACTCAAGCTCCTCTGTCATGATTATCAAATGATTCAACAGTTCCTTTGTAAAGTGTTGTAGAAAATAATCTAATAGCTCTGAATATGCTGAGAACTCTGGGAAGGAAAGCCCCCTCCTTCTACTTGTCTTCTAAGGACAACTGCCTAGTATCCGTGGCACATGCCATGAGGGCTTTGACCTTCCAGGCATCAACAACATCAAGAAAATGTCCTCGATGAACAATCATTTAAGAATAGAGGTGGGGGGGGACTGGTGTTTTGTAAGCCATGAATTACGGAGCACAGAAAGTGCTAGAAGCCTGCTCTCAAGAGTGTGACATCAAATCCAAGCCCAAGCGCTTTACCTGGCTTCACCACGTACTGAGTTGCTTTCCTGGTGGTGTTGCTGTCGTCCACCAGCTACAAAACAGAGAGCACTGTGTTACTATCTTGTAAGTGTCTATACATTGTATCTACATCTAGACCTTGTATCTACAAGGGAAGTAGAACACTGGCTACATCATTCCATCCCCAGGCAGTGGGTGTGGGAGCCAATAAGGGAGGATGAGAACCATGATGGCTTAACATTTTAAATCAACATTTTACTTAAAAAAAAAAAAAAAAAGGTTGGGGCTGGAGAGATGGCTCAGTGGTTAAGAGCACTGGTTGTTCTTCCGGAGGTCCTTGAGTTCAATTTCCAGCAATCACATGGTGGCTCACAACCACCTGTAATGGGATCCAATGCCCTCTTCTGGTGTGTCTGAAGACAGCTACAGTGTACTCACATAAATAAAATAAATAAAATCTAAAAAAAAAAAAAAAAAAAGGATGGGGTTGAGGAGTTGGCTTCGTGGATTAAAGTACGTGTTATGCAAGCGTGAAGACCTGAGTTCAAATCCCCAGGGTCTGCAAAAAAGTGAAGACCATAGTGTGGGTATCTGTAATCCCAGGAGGCAGGGGCAGGAGACCATAGCCTTTCGAATTTATCCTCAGCTCTATAAGGGTTTGAGACTAGCCTGGGCTACACCAGACTCAGGCTTGAAACCAATAAACAAAACACTCAGAATTCCATGTGAGCTGCTTTCTGTGGAAATAACAAGAGGAGACTCTATAAGTAGTACATACCTCAATGATATAATCCCCTGGAGAAACATTTTGGAGGAAGCAGCTGGTTGTCTCTGTATTCTGGTCCTACAAAAAGCAAACAGCAACTCAAATGCCCATGTGGTAGAAGAGGTGTCAGCTTCTTCATCCCGAAGCTGGGAGACCTGCTGCTGGTTTGAGCTCACTTCCAGATGGGATGGGATCAGAGGACAGCAGTGTCCATCTGTCACCCATTACTTGAACGTCATTGAATAAAAGGCTCAGGACTCTTGCCACAGCTTGTGCCTGGCTGGGAGTGCTTTGTCCTTATCATTGAAAATAAAGAAATTAACCAGAATACCCTTTGTTTAATAAACAGGTGAGAGGAGGGGTTGCAGAGAAGGCTCAGTGATTAAGAGCACTTACTGCTCCTGCAGAGGACCTTCCGTCAGGATCCCAGAACCCACATGACAGCTCACAACCCCTGCAATGCTAACTCCAGGGGATCTGATACCCTCTCCTGGGCTCTAGCAGGCACACAGTGCATGTGGTGCAGGCACACACGCATGCAAAACATTCTCACACATAAACTAAAAATATACCTGTATGTGTAATCCTAAAGTAAGTAAATAAATTAGTTTAAAAACTTTTTCAAGGGGCTGGAGAGATGGCTCAGTGGTTAAGAGCACTGACTGCTCTTCCAAAGGTCCTGAGTTCAATTCCCGGCAACCACATGGTGGCTCATAACCATTATCTATAAGGGATCCGATGCCTTCTTCTGGTGTGTCTGAAGACAGCTACAGTGTACTCATATACACTGAAAAAACATATATATATATATGGTTTTTGAGAGCTTGTGGTGCCATGTGGCAGTCCCTAAACTTCCACAAAGCATTTTCCATTGCTCTGGCCACACTCAGTTCATGATGTTTGTTATCAGGTTTTTATTTAACCCTGGTCTTTTGTTCATTAAAACAACAACAGCCAGGCAGTGGTGGCGCATGCCTTTAATCCCAGCACTCGGGAGGCAGAGGCAGGCGGATTTCTGAGTTCAAGGCCAGCCTGGTCTACAGAGTGAGTTCCAGGACAGCCAGGACTACACAGAGAAATCCTGTCTCGAAAAACAAAAAAAAACAAAAACAAAAACAAACAAAAAACAAAAACAACAAATATACATACATGCATACATACATACATACATACATGCAAATAAAAAATCCAGGGCCATTGATTTGCTATGTCTTGGCTCGAGGCCTATTTTTTCTATTTCCTAGTTATGTGACCTCCAAGAAGCCAGGTGACTTCCCTGAGCTCTGGGTTCTCCACCTATAAAGGATGAATGAAAGCAAGCTGTTTGATTAACAGTCAAGAGCTGAAGAGCAGAAAGCTCAGCGATTACCTGCCACACAGCACCTGCAGATGCTTAAACAGAAGACAAACTACCAATATCTGCTTTTGATCCTCTAGCACTGTACCACCCCAGAGCAGCTAAGGTGGAGATAATTGGGGACAAGGGACAGTGGTGACTCAGGCAGAGACAGACCCAGTGACATTCTTAAACAACCACTGACCACTGTTCCAGCCAGCCAGTATCACTTTGAAACGTGTGTTTTTTACACACAGAGACACTCACCTGCCTGCAAGTCCTCCGTCTGAAGGGGCCTTCGTGCTTCAGTTTATAGTGAACATGGAAGCCACGGAAGCCGAAGTTCTGCGGTGCATGGTCGAAGGACACTTGCATGTCAGATCCGTGCTGGGTGATATTCAGGTTTCGAGGCTTCCAGACTGTGAGGAGGAAGGGCCCAGAGTAAGCACCCAAAGGCTGCCCCAACACCATTATGGGGTAACACTTTGAGACTTGACAGACAGCTGTACTTACAGGGCTTACAGGCCAAGTTGTCAGGTTGTAACAATAGATCACAGGCTGTTATGTTAAAAAAAAAAAAAAAGAATATTTTTATTTTTAGGACAGTTTGATGGTTTTCCTTCTATAACAATTGAACAAAACATATACTGGGCCTGATGCACTGGAGAAGAATTGATTACATCAATTCAACCATAATTATCATTGTAATTATATTGTACCTTAATAACCATTTAAAAGATACAGCAAACAAATATCAGCCTGGTATACTTCACATCACTTAAATGGAAGCTGTGTAAAGTCACCGAGGCTTTTAAAGCTTGTCTACTATCACATAGTTCCAACACTCAGAAGGCAAAAGAACCACTCATGTTTCCATCACACAGTGTGCTCCGTTGTGTGGGTGTCTACACACAAGAAAGCTCTCAAGTGGGTGTGGTGACCACTGAGACATTGTTTCAAGCTTCACAGGCATTCCAATTTAAACTCTTCTTGGTGGACCCTATGAATAGCATACAGACAGTTACTAAATAGTCTGTCATCACTGAAAATCGTATCTTAGAGCCAGGGCCTTTAAAACGATATTCCATCCCAGCAACACTACGAGAGAGGCTGAGCAAGTAGTGGGCGCTACACTGCTAAGCAAGAGAATCTTCCAGAAGGGTCTGTATGAAACCAAGAAAACCAAGGTGGCACCAAAGCCACAGTGCACTGACATGATGCATAAATACCCGTATTCCCAGTACACATCCCATCGTGCATCTTATTCCAAAACACATGAATTCCAATGGGAAATTTTAATCCTAAGTTACTCTATGTTTTTAGGTAGAGTTTTTTTCATAAACATTCTTTGGATCTTCTATCTGGTCATTTTGCAGAAAGCAACAACAGATGGGGCAGCTACATGGTCTTGACCTAATGAATCTCATTTTTAATTATGAAACTAAGACCTACAAAATAACCTGGCAGCATAGAAAACAACCTCATGGGGCTGGAGAGATGGCTCAGCGGTTAAGAGCACTGACTGCTTTTCCAGAGGTCCTGAGTTCAATTCCCAGCATCCACATGGTGGATCACAACCATCTGTAATGGGATCTGATGCCCTCTGTTGGTGTGTCTGAAGACAAGGACAGTGTACTCACATATTTAAAATAAATAAATCTTTAAAAAAAAATTAAAAGAAAGAAAACAACCTCATTAAGAACGACTAGGGGAAACATGGGTGCAGGCTAGGGCTGAGGCCAAATATTTCACAGATGAGGAATACAAAGAGACCAGTCACAAGCAAAGAGGATCCCTGGAGGCAGCTGGCCATCCAAGACCAAGAACCCAAGACAAGAAATATAATCAGGAGGAAGCCACTGAAGGAAGATCTCACAGTGACTGGCCACCAAACTGCATACAGAATAGACAAGAAAAGCTAACAACCAGAAAACCAGCATGGTTGGTAGCTGGTAGTATGGGCTTCAGAGATCTTAGAGTTCAAACCCTAGTTCCCCACAAAGCCCTATGCCCTCTCTCTGCATGGGGACCAGAGAGAGGGAGGCTTCTTCAAAGGGTTATATATAATAAATGCTCTTTTTAAAAGTCAACTGTCACTGGGCAGTGGTGTCGCATGCCTTTAATCCCAGCACTTGGGAGGCAGAGGCAGGCGGATTTCTGAGTTCGAGGCCAGCCTGGTCTACAGAGTGAGTTCCAGAACAGCCAAGGCTACACTGTCTCAAGAAACCAAAAGAAAAAGAAAAAAAATCAACTGTCCTCTGCATGGTAGCACATGCTTGTAATTTCACTTGGGAGGCAGGGACAGTAGCTTAATTATATAACTTCAGACCTTGTTTCAATACACACACACAGACACACACAGACACACACAGGTACACACACACACACAGAGACACACACACACACAGAGACACACACACAGAGACACACACAGGTACACACACACACAGAGACACACACAGGTACACACACACACAGGCACACACACACACAGACATACACACACAGGCACACACAGGCGCACACACACACAGACACACACAGGCACACACACAGAGACACACACAGGCACACACACAGAGACACACACATACAGAGACACACACAGGCACACACACACACACAGAGACACACACAGGCACACACACATACAGACACACACACACAGACACACACACACACCCATGCCTGAAACAAAACAAAGCAGAAAGAGGGTTTGGCCTTTTTCTTGGTGTTCTCCTTTAGGTTAGGATAGGATCTTGCTATGTCTATGCAGATAAAACTGACCTCAGATTGGCAGCAATCCTCCTGCTTTCTCTCCTGAGTACTGTGATTACAGGCATGTGCTACCATGTCTAGCCTACTCCCCACCCAATGCTAAAGACTAACCTAGCAGATGCTAGACAAGCACCACCACTGAGCTACAGCCTCAGGGTGACAGCCTTTACTTTATATTTATTTACTTGCTTATTTTATATATATATGGGTGTTTTGCCTGCATGTATGTCTGTACACCACTTGTATGCCTGATGTCCACAGAGGTCAGAAGAAGGCATCAGATCACTTGGCATTAGAGTTATCAAACCCAGACAATCTGAGAGAATAGCCCATGCTCTTAAGTGCTGAGTGAGTCAACTCTCCAGCCCTTAGTCTTCATTTTTGAAAATACACTGTTGAGCTTGTATAGTTAGTGGCTCATGCCTATAATCCTGTCATTTGGGAGACTGAGGCAGGAGATCTAACATGGATTTTAGTCTAACCTGGGCTACCTACAGAATTCCAGGGTAGCCTGGACTGTAGAGAGACCTTGTCCTTTTTGGTTTGTTATTGTTCTTGTGACTCTGCTTCTCACCCTACTTACTCTGTATCTGTACCTGGTGTGTTTGTAATCACTCACAGTAGAAATTACTCCATTAGGAGGCATGCAGGAAAGACCATACTCACCCCGTGTTCTGAAGAAGAAGGGATGGTAATTGCTTTCGTTTTTAATGGAAGGGAAAGGGACAATCTTCACAAAGTAATCCGTTTCAAATTTCATATTCAGGAAAGGCTGAGATTCCATTCCCTAAAAGGGAACAAAGACACACGTAGCGTGGAGAACTGTCCACCCCCCACCCCCCCACCCCTTACAAAAGACCTGCACTCCACACTAACTGTCACTCAGACACAATTCCAGGGTCAAGCAGATCTCAGGGAAGCAGAAAGCTAGATCTACTAGCTTGGGTTTCGAATCCCAGATGCTACAGAATGACAGTGCTGTTTGTTCTTGGTCAAGAAAGCCACAGCACCTTAGCTCTGAGCCTGGGAGCTGGAGGGAGTAAGGGGTGAGCCCACAGTACTCTCCAGAGCACAGAACCTGGGATAGCTGCTGCTTCGGTATAACCAGAGAGGTGTGTTTACCAGAGCCCCACCGAAGAGCTTCCCTGGGTGTGTGGCAGGCACAGCTGCTGCCTCCCATTCTCGCCCACCTTTGCTGAGCTGGGGATCCCAGAGGCCCCCCCCTTCTCCAACTTCAGACTTTCAATAGACCATTCAGACCCCAGAGACAATGGTGTCTTCAGGAACACATTCCCTGAGTGTGACTTACAGTTCTTTTGAAGCTGCTGTTGAGCTGTTTTGGGTCCTTTAGAATCAGTTGTTGGCACTGTCTTCCCTCCGATTTCAGCTCCTCCAGGATTACTCGGAATCCTTTTAGGAATTCAATGCCTAAGCAAAGCAGAGGCTTTATGAGATTTGGACCTAATTACTTCTGAACACACATTCCCTCCTCAAAGATCACAACTTCTCCAGCTACACACCAAAGCTAAAGGACGTCTACAGAACAGAAGAATGCACAGCCTGCATTCACTCCTCTGGGACACTTGGTGAGATCGATATCACTGTTCCCAGTACATTCTCTATCCCTCTCTGCCATTTGACAATTATCTATTGCTTCTGTGACACTTGGGCTCAAATACTTAGACTCAAGTCTCAACTGATCACCAAGTCTGTAGTGGAGTGTATCATTTCAGGTACACAAAACTGATAATTCCCAGTGAATAGTCCCAAATTTTGTTTTTAATCTAAAGTTTTAGCTATATACTTTCTTGATATATTTCACTGAACAGCTTACAAAATTCCCAACACAGTCTATGTCTGCAACAAAGAGGGCTCCTAGGCTGCAGATGAAATATTTTAGGGGAATTCTAGTCTTGCTATAATCACCCCCAAAGGGCAGATAGCCATGGGCTGCCCAGTGTGTGTGCAGTGCATACAGCCCTCAGAAGCTACAAGATGACCACGATGTTACTGAAAGGTTGCTGCCCAGCCTCACCACCTAAGCTTCTTCCTCCCACTGCACATCTGACTAGATGCTTTCAAAAAAGATTAAGCTCTGGTGGCCACAAGAGCCAGCACTGACTGGGGCTGTGCATCCAAGTACAGCTGGAGATCCTCAAAGCTGGCCTCAATTGTCGAGATATCGATTTCACATTCTTTCTGAACGCCAGACAAGGAGACATTTTCAACCCTTCCCCTCCCAGGGCAAATGTAATTACACAGGATGCAATTAACCAGGTGGGGAAATTACTGATGGCAAAGGTCACAGAAATCTTTTCTTTTTTGAGTAGGTCTTCCAATTCTGTAATTATTTGATGAAGAGCACAGAGTCCGTGGTAGCTAGGGTGGAAAAGGCACAATTAAGAGCCGCATATTGTAGACGTGGGGAGTTCTACAGTGCACGGCGCTTTTCAATCACGAAGCTTCCTGTGTGGTGACAGCCAGGGGATCCACAACCAGAGATTCAGACAGGATGATACAACACCTCTACTGGACCAACTACTTAGGTCTCACAGGAACTTGCCTTTCCAGACCGAGAAAGAAAAGAGTTTTGAACAAATCTTTACTATTTAAATACTATTTGACTGGAACAATGTTTCCATAAGATTGTTTAACAAAAGGTAGGTGATTCAGGATTAAAGGCAAGTCTCTCACAATTACTTAAAAACTGATCGGCCGGCATAGACAGACCTGGACCTTATTTCCTTTCTTTTTTTTTTTTTAAATAAAAAAACAAAACTCCCCTACCAAAGATTCAGGGGTCATTTTGATTTTGGGGGTTCTGCCTTTATTTTTATTAATTTTTTTAATTAATGCAGACCAGAAGAGGGAATCATACCCCATTACAGATGGTTATGAGCCACGTGGGCGCTGCAAATTGAACTCAAGACATTTGGAAGAGTAGCCAGTGCTCTAACCACTGGGCAATCTCTCCAGTTTTTAGTTTTTCAAGATAGGATTTCTCTGTAGCTCTGGCTGTTCTAGAACTTGCTCTGTAGACCTGGCTAGCCTCAAACTCAGAGATATGCCTGCCTCTGCTTCCCGAGTGCTGGAATTAAAGGCGTGTACCACCACAGCAGGGCTATGCCTTGTTTTTCAATAGGCAAACTGAAATCATAATACTAAATATAGGACTGAAGGTAGACTGAGGCAGCAAGTCTAATTCTTAAGACACATCTACCCTGAGGTTGTAGAGAAACTCTCACTAATCCCTCCTAACAAACATGGGAGACAGGTCCTATCATCCCATTTACAGATGAGGAAAGGGTTAGAGAAACTGACCTCCCCACCCGTCAGTCAGCCACTGTCCTTAACCCTTGTGCTTCCCTGACTTCCGAGGTGTTAACCTGATAGACAGATCCCATCCATGTCCACCCAGGCTCACCATAAATCATCACTTCTCTTCCCACTACCAGCTTAGACCTCTTACTCTCTTCTAAAGAGGGAGCCTGCCGTTTGTCAGATCAAGGCTTGGCCATTTAAGCTTTAAATGTTCAGAATGACCACTTCTTTTATCCAGAGAATACTCTTAATCTTTATGTGTTAGGATAAAATTACCTCTGGAAACCCATAGGGTTTAGACCTAGCAGTATTTACGTGGACGGGTAAGATGGCTCAACACCTCCTCCATCTTTCCTCTCTCTCACACTCAGTCCTATACTGTAGCTCTGGGATGTTTCTGTTCATATTAAGAAATCTAAGCTCTTTAACTTCTCCCTGGCCACATGCTGAAGAAAATATCCAAGACCAGCACAAAGTCAAAAGGACATGCAGGGTTGGGACCTAGGTTCTGATAACAGCAGCAGTTGTTCTTGGGCAGTTTTCTCTGTTCACCAAACACAAGGCTACTTTCACCTTCACTTGGCACCCAGGGAAGTGAGGGCTCTGCAGTTTAAATGCCTCATGTGAAAGGCTGGTCCCAACCAAGCGTGGCAGTGCACATAGGATCCCACAGACAAGCATGGCAGTGCACATAGGATCCCACAGACAAGCATGGCAGTGCACGTAGGATCCCACAGACAAGCATGGCAGTGCACATAGGATCCCACTGACAAGCATGGCAGTGCACACATCCCCAGCCTTTGGGCAGTATGGTAGTAGACACACGGGATCCCAGCCTTTGGGTGGCATAGACAAGAAGGACAGTGTGTTGAAGCCAGCATTGACTACATAGCAAGACCGTATCCCAAAAGACTAAAGGGGGCTGCTGAGTGTGCTGGTACACACCTCTACTCCCAGCACTTTTGAGATATGTGGAGTCAGGAGAATCAAGGTCTGGAGGCCATCCTGGGCTACATAGTAGGTTTTAGGCCAGCCAGCAATACATGAGATCTTGCTTCAAAAAACAAAAATCAAATAAACAAAAAGAAATTACCAATCAAGTTCACTTGACTGGAGTTAAAGAATCTTAGGTCATCCTGGCTTGGCTACCCCATCCTCTCTTAGGTATCAATTCATTCAAGACAGACTCAGCCTAATGTGTCAGCACTCGGGAAACAGAGGCACGCAGATATGAGTTCAAGGCCAGCCTGGTGTACAGAATGATTATCAGGAGAGCCAAGGCTACACAGAGAAACCCCGTCTCAAACCCCCCCCCCCCCAAAAAATAGATAGATTTGGTCAAACAACTTGGCCAGAAAAGCGGGACTTGCTTGGTCTCTATTTCTTTATTTCACTCTGAATTTTGTTGGCCTACAGGGTCTAAAAATAAATTCACTTGGTCTCCAACTTTAAACTCAATGATTTCATGCTTTCTTATGAAAACAAGAATTTTCCTTTTAAAAAAAAAAATTCATCAAATAATGCCATAGATGGGTCCACATGTCATTGTGACTTCAGAGACCACTAATGCTGAAGGCCAAAGCCAATGCGCTCCTGGACAGACCACAGGCATCTCCAGCACTTTCAGTCCCCTACTTCTGACTCTGTCGTAAGAACCTACCTGTCTAAAACTTCAAAAGCATCACCAGTCACGTTATCTTTTCAAACATACAATCCTCTCAAATGCAGAAACAAAACGGGCCATGGGGACACTGCTTAAGCTGTGTGTGTGTGTGTGTCTGTGTGTGGTGTCCCTGGCTCGAGGATACAAACACAAAGCAGGGCACGGCACTCTCAGCTTCACTGCCAACACCTGCGAGCCTGGAGGCCGCCACTCATACTGGCACCGTCTACCCCCCAACCCCCCAGAGGATATGAGTGTTACCACTTACCAAGGGCCCCTGGGGACCAAAGAATGGTGACTGCCACTTGGTCATGGCAAGCATACTGGCTGATGGTAATGTTCTGGGCATCCGAGATCACGTGCTTCCCGATGGGATTCAAGTAGGTGGTACAGTCTGGAGTAGGAAAAAAATGAAGAGTTAAGTTCTTAACTTTTATTTTCGATTTCATCTAAGCAGAGTATGTCTAGAGGTGCCAAATCCACTCCTATTATACATTTGCCAAAAGCTCACATAAGACACTAAAGCTGATTACGGCTGGGGAAACATAATATGTTACAGAGGCTTATAACTGCAGCAACACCACCCCCTCTCCTGAGTTAAATTCCTGGGCGTTGCTAGGACAGTTGGCTACAGAGTAGACTTTTGTGTCAGTCAGTCATTAGCTTTGTTGGTCTTTTGTTTCTCTCCTTACTCCTGTGCTGTTTCATGGAAACCAGTAAGGACTTCTATCAATTCTATCAGTTTTTAGCATTGAAGGAGTAATGTGAAAGACAAGCCTGGTAACTTTGGAGTGTGTTTGTTTTTAGAAGAGACAGAGGGGGCAAGGTCACTAGGGAAAAGGAACTAACATGCGGGTGTGAATCCACAGGGGAGTAATTTCACAGGCAAACTGTTAAATGACTCACTGCCTTGGACACAAGGCACCATGTTTGAACCCTGTTTGAGTGATGGGGAGGCCAGCTAACATTCTCTAAGTCATTTCCTCAGAGATAACCACAATCCCCATTGAATCTCCAAAGCCCTAACTTAATGGCTCAAAAAGAACAAAATACACTTTCTTTGATTTCTTTTTTTGTTCATGGGTGCCAGTGGAGCCACCGCCTTCATATACGCACATAGCCATATCACCTGGGAGTGCTGGACGCATATTCAAAGGCTGCCAAGAAGCTCTGAGCCAGAATCATGCTGAACCATCAGAGAAGGACCACCCTAAGGCAGACGCCCTTGCCGAGAACTGTTCCATGGCTTCCACAGCAGATATTAACCCACACTGTTCACACTGCTGGTCTCCATTTCTTTCTCAGGATTCCACTCAGATCGACTCTTCAATCTCTACTGCAACGGGCTTCGTGTCATCAAAGTCCAAATCTACAGGACATTCATCCCCCTGGGGTAAAATTCACTAAGAAGCTCACTGAACTTGCTGTATTTTCCCCTGTACGCTGCACTGCTCATTTTCCATTTTCATAACTAAACACACTTCAGGAGGCAACAGAAAACAATGTATGAACAAAGCAAAGCTCCTCCACACTCACACAGAACATGGGCAACTTGGTGAAGACCCCGAGCAGGGGAGGGCTGCCAAGCCTTACAGCATGAGATTCTTCTTCTGTTTTACTAAAATGTATTCCTATACTACTGCCTGCTCACCCGACTTTAAAACTCCGCCTCTCCACTGCCTGACCACACCAGGCAAGGTTCTCCTTGTTAAACCTCAAGTGCTTCTGCCAGGCAGTGGTGGCGCACGCCTTTAATCCCAGCACTCGGGAGGCAGAGGCAGGCAGACCCCCTGTGAGTTCGAGGTCAGCCTGGTCTACAGAGTGAGTTCCAGGACAGCCAGGGCTACACAGTGCAACCTGATCTCGAAATAAACACACGAACTAAATTCTACCTGTACTAATTACAACATGAATCTTGGAGGAGAGGGGTGGCTTAGGGGTTAAACTGCTGACATTCCTAGTATTTGAACTGGAGATTCAGGTCCTCAGCTTTGTGGGCACAGCTGCTGTCCTGCAGTTCCAGCCTTGGGAGGTACAGGCAGGGGATCCCCAGTCCAAGCTATGGAGACTGACCATAGCAGCAAGAGGCGGGTCTAATAAACAGATCTTGTGTAATGCCCAAATTAACCTCTCAAGCACCACCTGCCTAAGGACAAGCTAACGTCCTGGAGTGCTGGGAGTTACAGTTGTTTTCTCGTGAGAAAGTATAGTGGCCTACAGGTTTGTCTTTATAAACCCCTGTAACAAGGGGCCGTTTTCAGCTAGGAAATTCCATGGAATGGTCCTAACCAAAGTCTATCTCTTGGTCAGTATTAAGCTTGCTTTAACTTTGGCCTAAAATGGTGGATTTGGTTTTTCTCTGGTGAAATCTCACTTGTTTTCATGAATAAGGTGGAAGGGCAATCTCGGATCATTCTGATATCAACTTCCGGACTCCATGTGCACACCCATGCACATATATTTCCACACATGTGCGCCTACACATATGCACATATGTATATAAGTACATACACGTGAAAATGCAAAAGGAATAAAAAACTCTTAAAATGTGTGCTGAGTACAGAGGGACCTATAGAAGGGAGTGGGGGAGGGCTGTCAACAACCCGTCCAAACCCCACACTGTACACATTAGAAAACTACGGCCCAAGACATCAGCTAGGTGGCTGAGAACACATCACTGACTTGTCCAGGATCAGAATGGTGACGCGGCCTCGGGGGAGTTAAGGGGGTTGGGGCGGAGTGGAGTGGAGACACCTCACTCAGACGCTACCTGCTCTTACTATTGGCTTAAGCTCTGAGTTCAAAGTGTTCCGCCTTTGAACTCAGAATCTTAGTTCCGCAAAAATCTTAACTGAGACCAGCTTATTTTTTCCGAGTAGAGAGAAAGACAAGATCTTATCACACCGGTAAAGTTCCAGGATCTTCATTTACTGTGGTCTGTAATATGAAAGAAGCCTGCTTACCGTCTGAAAAGACAACAAACACGAGGCGGCTACCAGGTTTTATTTACTCTTTCCCACTGCTAATACCAAAACTGACAACAGGGTTTCTATAGATACAAGAATGTAAGCAGAAAGTCTAAGAATTAAGAAAATGTATTAAAACTTACTTAGGCATAACACCCCCCCCCCCCAGCCTAAAAAAAAAAAAAAACGTGACTGGGGCTCAGGGGCAGAAGAGACCAGGAGCCATGGGAAATTCAGCTACGTCTTACAAAACATTTTCTTTCTGTACTACATCAAATGACAAAGGATAGAGAATAAGATCTTTCTATTTTGGTGGTTGTGATGGGAACTTGGGAACTGGTTTTTAACTCTTTTTCTTTTCATAACCCAGATCCAACAAATTCTTATATTAGGGCAGGTAATGAGGCCATGGCTACTGTTTGACATAGTGTTACGTGTTATGTTCCATGGATAAATGTCCTATGACATAAGACGATCATGTATGTGCATGCACGTACATTAACACCAGCAGCATCTATTTGTCCAGATGCACATTCCTATTATGAGTGCCTAGCCATGGTTGGTGCTCATAATGACTTTTTGCTGATGTTTTTTTCCTTTTTTTCTTTTTCTTCCTCCCAAGACAGGGTCTCACTATGTAGCCCTGGCTGTCCTGAAACTCGATCTGTAGACCAGACTGGCCTTGAACTCAGAGTTTCACCTGCCTCTGGAGTACTGGGATTAAGGTGTAGACCACCAGCGCCTGGCTTGGTTCTTAACTATTTTAATAGAACTAGTAACCAAGTTCTTTACAGATGAGTGTCTTTTTTCTTTCTTAATGCAAAACACTGGACACAGTATTTAAAATATGACTTATATCAATTATTAGCTGGTCTAAACTTCTGAATTATAGCTACAAAAAAACCTTTCTGCCTAAATGACATTTTGCCAAAAAAAAAAAAAAAATTAACTGAACTTCAAATATCTCAGAAGCCAGTGTGAACCTTGAATTAAATTCTAATTAAATGATGAAGAATTAAGAAGAAAGTAATGACTAAGAGACAAGCAGCACATGGACAAAAATGTAATCCAAAAAAATCAGGACACTGTGTCACATGCTTATAAAACCAGAATTCAGGAGGCTGAGGCAGAAAGATCAAGAGTTCAAGACCAGCCTGGGCTATATGAGACTCTGTCTCAAAAGCACAACCCTACCCTCCCCCAAAAAAAGACAACCAGAAGATATTTTTAAGTTCTACAGGCATAGCTCCCCCCCCCCCCCCACACACACAAATCTATATTAAATTACAGACACAAATGTTTGCTTGCGGATGAGCCCTGGACTCAAACACGAGATCCGCCAGGGCCGAGAGCATAGATTAATAATCACTAACTCAAAGAGCGAGCCTCTAAGCATAGCTTTCCTTAGCAGAATCAAGTATCTTAGGCATGCACATCTTTCATTACCCTCATGGCATTTACCTAAACCATGTACACACCACGGACATGAAGCGCCTGCTCGTCATGTGCAAGTCTTTCTGGGTAACTTAAAATACTCAAGCTAGCATCTGTGGATGTGAACTTGAAACACATATTCCTATCTTAAAAGTGGCAGATCAGGGCTGGGAAGATGGTTCAGCAGTTTAAGAGCACTAGCTGGTCTTCCAGAGGTCCTGAGTTCAACTCTCAGCAACCACATGGTGGCTCACAACCATATGTAATGGGATCTGATGCCCTCTTGTGGTGTGCCTGAAGACAGCTACAGTGTACTCATAAAATAAATAAATAATTCTTTTTAAAAAAAAAAAAAATTTATCAGACATGAGCTCAACAACCCAAGCTTGGTCAAAGGATAGTGATTACTCCACTGATCTTCTCTAAGAGATGGACGAGCAATGTAGAGCCAACAAAAGGGAGTCGCAGTCCCTCTTGTCATGTTTACACATGATGCTTATATGCTGAAAATGCTTGGAGCTCTATCTAACTTCCTTCTGAGGAAGGACAACAGCTGCTCAGAACAGACTGCAAATGTTCAATCAGAGGGAAAGTCACCTTACCCTTAGAAAACAATTCAGTCTGTGAAGTCCAGCAAAAAACTGTCGCTGCTTGTATTCACCCACACTTGGACCAACTTGTAACACTAGTGGACAATGTTTACTGAGCATCCACAGGAGGCCTGCCACATGGAGAGACGATGAGTACTACCCCATTTCAGCCTCCAAGTGATGCTAAGGAAAAGCTAAGTCATTTGTTACACTTCATACTGACAGACAGAAAACTGAACTTGGTACTGAGGCCTACATCAGAGAAGGCCAACTAGAGACCCCTGGGCCACCCTGAAACGCAGATCTGCTTGGCCCACTCTGTTTGTGAGGGGGAAAGAAAAAAGGCCAATAATGAAAAGTATTTTATGGAGTGGGGTAGTCATTCCTAGAACTTCTGACTATTTTTAGAAACCACATCTGGCCACTCCCAGTGGGAATTCCACAAGACCACAATGAGCTGGAGTTAGGAAGCCAGTGGCCACTTCAGACAGACAGACTGCCCAGTTACCATAGTCTCCATCCTTGCCTTCAAGCCTACCCTTGTCTCCTAGTGTGACCTACTGACATCTGTGCTTGCTCTTAAAGACAAGGCTGAGTTGAAGACACTTGACCTGTTCAAGCTCTCAAACACTTTGGTGGCTTAATGGGGACTACGATGCTTTAACTGTTGACAAACCTGAACAAGTTCAGAAAAGTCCTCAACCCCAGGATCTGCAGTGTCCTCGACAAAATACAAGCATGTGAGCTTTGGGTTTTGGAAAGGGCCCCTTTCTCTATGGTCAAGCTGGTTACTTACTGTCATATCTGAAGGTGATGTTGTGCAGCCCGCTGTTTCTGCTGGCCGGCCCTACTCCCTGCGGGGGGAAAAAACGAGAACATGATACAGAGTAAAGCCAACTTACTTTCCCAGCATAGATCCCCCACAGAATCTAAACACACAAAGCACTGTAGAGGCCCAGGGTCAGGCCAGGACTATAGGTCAGCTCTTACTCCATGTAGTGTCCATGACCCCACCCACCCACCCACTCCAAACACCCTCCAGTCCAAGGGAATCCAACCCACTAGGGATCTTGGGCACTCTTTGTCCTAAGACAACAGAAACAGACTGGTCTGTTTAGGGGTTAAATAATTCATTAGCAGCACAATTAGGATAGCGACCAAGACTGCCAGATGGAGTCCTTCCAGATGGATCCTCTGATTGGCTATTAAACTCGCCCACCAGACAGCCTCATCCGAAAGCTCTAGCAAGGCAAGACAGAGAGGCAATTCCTCAGGTCTACGGAAACCAGTTCTCATTCCAAGACGAGGAATGAATGTGGGAAAAAGCCATTACTTTTAATGAGAAAATTCTTCACTGCCTTGCCTCCATACCTACGATGGAAATACACAGGGTGGGTCATAAAAGAAAAAAGACTTTCAAAGGTCCAACTCTAATGATGTGGCCATTAGTGGTCTGAAGCCTTAACAGTAGGGTAACAACTCCACTCTAATTACAGCAACCATAGAGGGAGCACCAGATCCTCACAAGGACCCCACCTCTTCTTAACCCCAAAGCTGATCCTCAAGAGAAAGGGCTGCTCCTACTGACACTCTTTAGATCTCTCTCTCTAATAATCTGCAAAAGTGCCATTCGGCATTAATTGGGGAATTCTCCAAAATATGTCAATTCTAAAGTGCTAAATGATGGGAAAATATTTTAACCATACAGCTAACTTTCCACTTAACAAGGAAGATGTTGGGGAAAACCATATGCTGGCAGCCAGGTGTTTAACGGGCAATCGTTACACTGAGACACGATGTGGAGAACCCTTCTGATGGGCGCAGGACTTCAGGGCACAGCCCCATCACTTCCATATGCTGCAGTCATGTTCACCATGCTTATCCTGGAACCAGGCAAGCCCACTGAAACCATATCCCTGAGTTCAGATATACACAGGCCTTGGAAAAATCACAGCTGTGCAGAAAAGAGCCTGGCAAGCACGGAGACACACAGACACACCAAGGGAGGAATAAGAAAGCAAAAATACCAAACCTAAACCAACCAGATGCCCCAAGCAGCCCCTGGGGCTCCCTTCTTGCTCCAGCTTCCTTTCCCCATCCTTTCTTCTTTGCATACCACAAGACTCCAGAACTCATCTCAGGATATAAAACTTTGGACAGTAAAATATTAAGAACATTCGTCACTCCTTAGGCATCAGGTCTGTGCAAACAGAAGCTGCCTAACTTCCAGGAGGCAGAGACCCAAGTAACAACAAGGAAGAGGACAATCCAATTCCCACAGCCCTCTAGGAATGTTCAAAACTGCCAAGCACACCATTCCTCTCCTTCACAGAGCCCCAGGATATAAACAAACTCACGGTCCATGATGAGCCAGACATTATTTTAGGTGGGGTCATATGCAACGAACCCACGTGAAGTTGCCTGGTACTTGCTCACCCTTTCACAGAAGACTAACGGGATACAAACTGCAAATCCCTTGCCCACCGAGCATTCTCCATCTAGAGAAGCAAACACATGTGGCTAATATAAAGAGCCAGCAGCAGAGAAACACAGGGCTTTCCTCCGAGAGGCGGAACTTGAATAAGGATGCATGAAGGGTAGGGACAACATGTACAAGATGTACACAGAGCCTGAGAGAGGGGAGGCTGGTAACTGGCCTATAACACTTCAAAGAGCAGCCTCCAGCGAGGAAAACCAGCGTAGAGGCCAAGATCAGTGTTTGCAGCTGACAACTGAGGGACAGACGCGGCTCCCCTTTACTGATATTAGAGTCTCAAGTATCTGAATGGTTTTGTTTGTTTGTTTTAAAATAATGTGCCTTAGCAGTTTTCTTCTGGGAGAGGGGTTGTGAAGAAGACCACGGAGCCACATAGAAGTATTTTTCAACAAGGTGTCAGGGGCTCTAGTGACCAAGTGTATGACTTGCAGGAACTTGGTTGGCTTTCCCCACATACATTTCAATTGAGGCATGTTTTTAACAGCATTCAGCAGGCGTTTGCAAAGGCTAAACAAAGCGCTGTGTATGTGCTGTGCCATGCACACGAGAACCTAAATTAATCCAAACAAGGTTTCTGAAACGTGGGGAACTGTCCAAGGAGTCATGGGGGAGCTGGCTTCAAGGACATTGAGACTTATGTGTGACCCATCACCCACTGATGTTTCCAACCTGTCCTGAGCCCTCAAGGCTAGGTGTCTAGCTACAAATCAGACCCAGACCTTGACTCCAAGTGGCTTTGGCATAAAGGTGAGGTACAAACATGTCCATCATCTGCTTTCCTTTGTTCCCATGGTCTCGGTCCTTCACAGGCTCCATTTATACCATTCTTGATGTTCCCTTAACTGCCTAACTCCCAAATGAATCCCCACCCCCGCCGCAACCCCAGAAATCATTGCACTCCTGTAGCCCCAGAATTCCTCTTCATGTTCCCCATGAACCCCTTCCCATTACCCAGGTCTTGCTCCCCATAGGCTGCCTGACTTATCTGGTCCTTAACATATTATGGTCCTGACACAGTCTGCCTGTCTATTCACTGGCCACTCATAGTCATCATAGTCAATACAATTCCACGAGAGTGGCACTTCTGTGAACATAAACGTGATGGAGATTTTAATTCCACAGACAACTGGAGCCCAGAAGCCCTAGAGCAATGAATCGCAAAAACAGGGCACCTCCACAGCTACCAGCTCTTGCCTGTACTTTAAAAGCCTTTTACTGGTATTAAATCCTTTAATGCTCTTGGGAGCTTCTCAGCATGTGGGCAGTAGATCCTCCACAGAGCTGCTGCCCTTACTCACATCCAAACTGTTTTAGCTGCTCCACGGGAGCCACCTTAGAAACACTGCACTTAGGCTAGCTCACAAAACATTGCTGTTTCCTTTATATGAAGACTGACAAAAATGAAAAGCTGTTAAACATGCCCACATCCAAGCCCTAGAACCCGTGACTTATTTTACATACAGTGGAAGGGACGGTGTGATGCTGAAATGGGGGCAGTGTCCTGAGTCGTCCTGGTGGGCCGGTGTGAATATTCTTAGAAGACCCTCAAGGGAACCTCAGATAACCCTGGGATCTAACCGTGGAGGGAGGATAAACAGGGAGACTGGCTGACTGGACAATGATTCACATACCTGAGGACAGAAGAGGAAGGAGCTACTGAGCCAAAGACTGAACAGCCTCTAGAAGTTGGGCCAGGCGAGGAAAGGATTCTCCCCTGCAGCATCAAGAAGGAGCCAACACTGCCAACACTGACTTCTATAGCTTGAGACTCAGAATTCTGACCTCCAGAATGACAGGAATTCTGTGTTCTTACGCCATGAAGTTCAAGGTAATTTTCAGAGCAGCAACTGGATGAAAAGCTGAATGAAAAAAGAAAGAAGATAGGAAGGAAGGGAGGGATGGAGGAAGGACAGACGGACACGACTGCTCTTAGGTATGATGGAGGAGAAAGTTTATTGTAGATATGAAGGAGTGAATAGCCAGAGGTAGGAACATCTGGGAGAGTCCAGAGTGAACACAACCCTGAGCCAGGCCATGTGAGGAAAGGAGGGAAGAGTCAGGAGTAGACAAAAGCCAGGTAACCAAAATGGCTGGATTATATAGGGAGGGATAGTGGTGGGGAGGGCAACCCAGTTCCCAGGCTGGAGAGTTCAGGATAGGGTGCAGAGTGGGCCAGCCATACACTGTAACAGGTAGGTACTTAGGGATTTTGGGAGGAGCTGGTGACCAGGTCCACTTGGATAAGTTAAATAGGCAACTTAGTCACTTGTCCTGGGTTTGAAACCCAACATGTGCATGTTCCCACCACAGTATGGATGAACTGAAACTCAGTGTAGCATGCACAGACAGCAAGTGCCGGGGCAGGCTGGTCTGGAGTACCCACAACTAATTATTGTCACCTGTCGCCTGGCTGTAGTTAGACAGGAAACACTGATCCCTCAGAGCTCGGACTTGGAATCCTGCAAAGAGATGAGTTTCTGGGGGTTTGCCTGGAGGTCATCTGGAGTGAAGGGGGTGGGGCTTAAGTTTATCAGATGTCATTGTTGTGTGACCTCAGGCAGGTGGCTGAACTTGCCTGAGCACAAGAACAAAGACACTTGAAAGGAAGGACTAGTGTAGGACTCACTAGGTGACAGACACCAAGTGTTCGGTGTCACACCAGACAGGCAAATCAGAACTGTCTCTGCAAAGCTTCCTGAGACTGAGCTGCAGTCTGGTGATGTATGAGAAACACATGAAGCTGGGCAGTGGCAGCGCACGCCTTTAATTTCAGCACTTGGGAGGCAGAGGCAGGTGGATTTCTGAGTTCAAGGCCAGCCTGGTCTACAGAGTGAGTTCCAGGACAGCCAGGGCTACACAGAGAAACTCGGGGTGGGGTGGGGGGTGGGGGGTGGGAGAGAAAAGAAAAAGAGAAGCACACGAAAGCCAGGGCTGCTCTTAAAACTCTCACTCTCATCTCCCTGCTTTGCCTCTCCATGCTGGGATAGGTGTTTTTAAAAAGAACAGGAGGTGCGGGAAAGGTTAAAACACAGACAGACAGACACACCCCCTCAGTTCTTTTGTATGAATGCTCTTACATTCTCACTCCCGGTCTGTACTGTGTAGTCTTTTTGAGTTCTCAAAGTAGCTGCTTTGAATGGGAGCATTCTTGTCTTTTTGTTGGTTTGTGTGGTCTTGGCTGGCCTGGAACTGGCTATGGAAAACCAGGCTGGCATAGAGATCCACCACTGCTGAGATTAAAGGTCACCATGCCTAGTCAAGAATTTTTGAGGCAGGGTTCCTAGCCCAGACAGACCTGAAACTCCATTTGGTGCAAAATGACTTTGAACTAATCCCCTTACCACTTGCTCCTGAGTGCTGGAATGCCAGGCCGGTGTCACCACATCCAGTTTACTGACCTTAGGGATCAAACATAGGAGGGCCTGCATATTAAGCAAGTATCTACCAACTGAGCTACACTGCAAGCACATGAAGTAGTCTTGTCCCAACCTCATCATTTGGCCTGCTTTCTTTTGGAAAGGGGAGTGTCCTACTTACAGCACAACTTTACCTTAAATCTGTTCTAAATGGCACTTAAACCATCAAAGATGGACCCAAAATGCTGCCCTGGGCCACCACTGTCTTCAGATAGCTTTAAATCCTGTGACATTCTCTGGAAACTAGCCATAGCAGCTTGATGTTTGGGAGGGATCCTAACCCACAGCCACCATTTTGTGTTCAAGCTTTTGCCTCTTGACTTATGGCTAGACCGTGGGATAGGATTTTTTGCATCTTGAATTTTTTTTTCCTTTAGAGCAATAAAGAATTACCTCCCTGCCCCCTCCGTCCTGCGCACGGCCACGGCTGCTTTGGCTCTGCTCCTACTACATACAGTGCACCAACCAAAGGAAATTTCACAGCAGAGCTTCAGGCACAGGGCCTGGCTTACTATCTTCCTTTGGAACAAATTAAAAGCTACCGTTAGCGCGGTGGGGGTGGTTAATTAGCTAAGAATGTAACACCCTGAGGCCCCGGGCATTGGCATTTATAGGTTCTGAAAACAGGCAACAAACAAGTACCTTTAATTCTCCGCTCATTAAATATCAAAATGGTGTAGGAGCTAACCGCCCAGGACTGTTTCCTAAAGAAGAGTTTACAAAGCAGTTGACCAGCTCTGTGAGTAGCCCATTTAAAAAAAAAAAAAAAATCACCATGGAACACCAAGTGAGGTTTGTGTATGTATTTTTTGGCTTAGTCATACATTTATTTATTTAGGCAGAAAACATATCTATCAAAGGCTGACAACTGTATGCCAAGCCCAGGAATGAGATAGGGTTTTTTGTTGTTTTTTTTCTGGGGGGGGGGGGACATAAGCACAAGAGCATGCTGACCTTGGTCTCTCTTTTCCACTCCAACCTGTGTGTCTTTTGGGGATGGAGTTCCCACCATGAGTATCTGCAGAATATATTCCTTATGTACTTACTGGTCAGTATATTCTGCCACCTTGACCTTCCTGCCACCTTTGAAATTCGGTTCTGGGTGAGTTGGCGCCCAGCAAAAAAACCAGGCAAACCTAGCAACTGCTGAAAACTAAGGTCAGCTCCCACTTTTTCTGATCCATGCATGGCATTATCTCCACCTTGAGTTTCCAGACTGATGAGAGCAAACGATTGCAGAAAACTTGGTGAGGCCAACAAAGAGGAAGGGGTGCAGAGAGTGGGTCATGTTGACTGTACTGCTTCAAATGGCTTTATAAACAAAGGCAGATCCCACTCAAGTGCAAACCTTAGAGAGAGAGAGAGAGAGAGAGAGAGAGAGAGAGAGAGAGAGACAGAGAGAGAGAGAGAGAGGGAGAGAGAGAGATTGATTGTTAGATAAGGAATGGCAGAGCCGCCCCAGGTGATGTAAGCGAAGGAGAATTTGGTGAGTCCAAAACACAAGGAAAATGAATCAGAAAGCCAGCCCACGCCTGGATCTGCTCAGGACGAATTCTCTCCACATTCCTGGGAGCTATTCTCTCACCCTCCACAGATCAGACCAGTTTCAGAAACGAAAGATGCCAGCAGTCTGGTTTGAGGAGGTAAGGTCTTGAATGGCCAGCAAGGAGCACACGAGCTCTCAGGGAGAAACGTGGGGTTCCCACTAGCAATTATTCCACCAGTCCCCAAAGACCTGGAGATCTTAAGCTAATTAAAGAGATTTGCTTGGGGAGGGAGGAAATCGCCAGACCAAAGCGTGGTCTGTGAGCCAGACCAAAGCCGTAATCATGATTCCTTTCTGACATGCTGCTAATCAGAACACACATGTTCCTCATTTCACGCTCCCAAAGGAAAGCTGAAGGGACAAGTATTGCTGAGCCCTAGTATGGAGCCACATGCCACTGACCCTGTGTCCTTCTTATCAAACTCAGGTCTCTCGATTCCAGCCGGGTTCCACTTCACCATCCCTACCCTGCACCAAACCTTCTACCAATCCATTAAAGATTACAAGACATTTACACAAGCTGACCTCAGATACCTCAAATCTAAGTAACGGGAGCCTCTACAGGATTTGTGTATTAAAATTCCTTATTCGTTTCACGATTTTTCTTTATTGCTTTGATGCTGGAACATATTTGTACAGATAAAGGGCAGAGGTATCGACACATACATGTATGCATGAGCATATACTACACAGACCAAACAACACACACACACACACACAAGCCAGCTTTCTTCTGTACTTAAAAATAGAATGGAAGGCCAGCATGATGGTTCATGTCTATAATCTCACTACTTGGGAAGCTGAGGACAGCCATGAGTTCAAGGACAGCCTAAGACAAATAGTGAGTTCCAAGACAGTCAGAGCTACAAAGGAAGATCTGAGCTCAGATAAACATAATAATAAATAAATAAAGCAAAAAGGATGGAAAGATATCTCAGTGACTAAAAGCGTTTGCCCCAGGGGACCCAATGACCTCTTCTGGCATCTGTGGGCACCCGTACTCACTCATGCGTGCATAAACACACAGAGCCATATACATAAAAATCATTTTGTTTTTTAAAACCAGAACAATGCTCCACAGCCTCCTTGGTTTACAAAGCCCTTGGAAGCCCTTTCTCCAATAACTTAGCTAAGGATTTCAGCAGTGTGTCCCGTGGCTGATACAAACACACAGATTGTTGCATGTTTCCATCTAGTTCTGAAAACGCCAAAGGCAGGCTATAAAACAGGCCTCTGGGACTGAGGGCCGGACTTTTTCCTGTGCTTTACCCCATTCCCACAACTCAAATGAGAACCTCATGTCAGACAGCCGGCATCTTCAAGGTAAAAGGCAGGTTATCCATAGCTAGGCTATCTTACATAGCCAGCTCTCAGACGGAGATTAACCAGTTTCTGTAAACACTGGGTACAGAGAAGGAGCAAACATCCAGCCCCTGGAATACCCACCCAGCAAAAGGCTTGCCCTCACTTAGCTGTGAAGGGAACAAAGACTTCGCTTCGGAAGCTCAAGGAAGTCTCTTCAGAGAGGGCAAAACAGTGATTAGACAATGGTGGAAAACTTTAAGCTATAAACATGATTGTTATGCTTAAGCTGAGAGGAAATGTTCAGCTCAAAACCTAACTACTAATAAAAGCCTCAGGACCACACAGGGAGCAGTGTGCCTAGCTGCACCCACTTCAAACACGGTTTCTGAAGGCAGGAGGGGTCTCCAGCTCTGTGTCACATCTGGAGTTCAGCTTCTACAGCATAGATGCCTAAGGAATGGGAGGCTGTGATGTTGCCATGGGAACTTTGCCTCCTTCCTCTATACGGGTCCTCAGACATACTGCCTGGATCCAAGTAGGTTTCTCCGATTTGGAAGGGTGGATGGCCACCCTCTTAGATTTGGTGCTAACTGAAGGAGAGATGGCTCAGTGGTTTATAGCACTGACTGCTCTTTCAGAGGTCCTGAGTTCAATTCCCAGCAACCACATGGTGGCTTACAACCATCTGTAATGGGATCTGATGCCCTCTTCTGGTGTGTCTGAAGACAGCTGCACTGTACTCATATAAATAAAAAATAAATACATCTTTTGCCGGGCAGTGGCCAGCACTCAGGAGGCAGAGGCAGGCAGATTTCTGAGTTCAAGGCCAGCCTGGTCTACAGAGTGAGTTCCAGAACAGCCAGGGCTATACAGAGAAACCCTGTCTCAAAATACCAAAAAAGAAAAAAAAATAGAGAGAGAGATTAAGTCTGTCCACAGGATGGTCCTGTACTGAAAAACCTTAAAATGGGTGGGAGACGAGCTAACACTACACTCCTTTTCTCTGGTTTTCTCCAGCCCCACCTCATTTATTTAGGAAAGAGATGGGCTTCAAAACTTACTCCCAACCTACAAAAATCCAAAAGACTGCACTCAGACTGCCTGAGCCCAGCAGCAGAATACCCAGCCTAAGACTCTTATCTAGATGGCAGCCCTCATCAGATCCCTGCAGAGTGACACTCTGGTTATTGAGGGCTCTCTGTAGCTAAGGGAAAGGGTTTCTAGAACACCTTTGTAGAAGCCTGTAACTTTCCAATCTCCCATAGGACCCTTAACAATTTTAGTGGGTTCTAAGCACTCCTTTTGGCCTCCCAAGAGCCCCAAATCCAAAGCCATGATTACGCAAAAAAGAATCCCAAGACCATACTTGACAGGAGGCATTGCCTAGGTGTGTCCACTCCTGGAATGCAAACTTCCAATTGCTCCCTCTAGATGTGTTTCCTAAATCCCACCTGCAACCCACAGCTACATATGGTGAAGTCCCAGCTGAATGGTTGGTAGTACTCCCTTCATGGCTCATTCCTACCAATGCTTCCTTCACTCCTCATCCTGCCAGTGCTCCCTTCACTCATCCTTTCAGTGCTCCTTTCATTGCTCATCCTTCCAGGGCTCCCTTCACTCCTCATCCTGTCAGTGCTCCTTTCATTGTTCATCCTTG
>JADRCH010000092.1:7529653-7570906 GCA_019843965.1 Rhynchomys soricoides
CCCTTCACTCCTCATCCTGTCAGTGCTCCTTTCATTGTTCATCCTTGAAGTGCTCCCTTTGCTCCTCATCCTTCCAGTGCTCACTTCACTCCTCATCCTGTCAGTGCTCCCTTCACTCATCATCAGTGCTCCCTTCACTCCTTATCCTACCAATGCTTCCTTCATTCCTCATTCTGTCAATGCTCCCTTTACTCCTCAACTGTCCGGAAGCCCACCTTCCTGGGCTCTCCACTGGCTCAAAGCTTCATCTCTAAGAAAATGAAGCATCTCCCCACCAGTTCTGACTGTAATTCCCCACCTAGAGTGATCCTTCCCATATCAGTCCCCCTCCGTAAGATCTGGCCTTTCCCAGTCCATTTGCTGCAGAAGTGGGGAGAAATCAGCCAGTTCAGAAGTAAAGTAAAAGTCAGTCTGGTTTGGCAGGTACAAGCCTCGGTCCTCCTGGTTCTCCACCAGCCCTCATTCTCAAGGGTGACACTAAAAACCCGGCCTCCAGATGGAACCATTTGCATCTAAGATACCACTTTCCTAAAATGTGCCCCTGAGAATCTGTGTCAGTGAGTGAAGGAGTCAGCCCACAAGTCCCCTCCCAGCCTTCAAAACACCAGGAAGTCAGCGTCTCAGGCTCCAGGTGTTAACACTTAGAGCATCCTGCCCAGCCCCCTCCAGATGGAGACTGGCCGCCTGGGAGCCGGACACAGCAATTAGGCCCTTTCCCGGCTGGGCGCCTTTGTCCCCTCACTAACATCATTAGCGTCTGACTTCCTGTGTACAACAGGGCCTGGGGGGGGGGGGGGCAAATGCCGGCTGACCTGGGCAGGGCATTAGACTTCCTTTGTCAAAGACCCTCAAATGTTAACAAGCATGTGAACAAGGCTCTCCTCCCAGAGCCCTCCCCTCAGCTTCAGCTCCAGCCATTCTGGGCAATTCATGACAGTTTCTCTCCAACTGTGGGAATCAGCCTCACTTGAGAGAAATATAAAGTCTCAAAGCTAACAGAGTAAGCCAGCAGCCTCCAAGGGGCCTTCAGATCTTAGTTCCTTTAAAGCCTTTCTGCTTGAAACATGGGTTTGCCTGGTTCTCCCAGGTTACAAGGGCTAAGCAAAGGTGGCGCTGCTCAGCCAACCCAGAACCGGGTTAAAAAAAGCACAAGGACCAACCATTCACATGTGCTGGAAACTGAAATGCAAGGTCTCGAGATGCAAGGCCTTACAGAACATTTGTGGAATAACGCAGGGCTTTAAGAAAACTAGTGCCCTGATCTCAAAGGAGAGCATGACTTGCTAACCCAGGAATCCCGTTGCCCTTCCATCATTAAAACCTTCTAACAGAATTACAGCTTTTTACACAGAGGAGATGGATGTCCGGAAATCTGATAAAAGCTGGAGTGCACCCAGCCCCGCAGCTGATTGCTGGAGACTCACTCCCCACCCTCCTCACACCAAACATGCCTACCAAATGAAACCCGGACTTCACTTTGTTAACAACAAAAGCAAATGGAAGTGCAGATCATTAGAGGTATAAAGTCAGTTTTAAGTAGGACTCTTGCTTAAGGCGGCTGTTAAGACTTTTATAAGCAGCATTTGTTTCAACCCAGTAATTGAAGACTTTGTCCAAGGTGCCAGGAATTGCTAAGTGGACAAAGTAACATCATCAAAGGCAACAACTATTTACCTTGTTTCATGAGATAAGCTGGGGGGGGGGGGAGAACAGACGACTCCATGGTTTTTCAATCACAGGTGCCACGTCATGTCTAAGTCAGTTCAGTTCCAGTGAAATTGAGTTTAAAAATAAACTACAATGTAGCTAATTCCTTTTTAAACTTTTCAATCCTAGATACGGAGGAAAATATCCATAGTCTCCGAAGATGAAGAAAACATCTGATTTCCTCCGTCCTGCTAAACTGCCTTTACAGAGCAGTTTTTGTGGTTAACATATAAACTGGGCTAGGCTTTTGATATAGTTTTAAATATTTGCCCAAGTGTCACTATGAGAGATAGCCTGGAACTCCAAATCTCCAAACTCTCTTATGGCAGCAGTGGCCGAGATACAATCAATGTTAAAACTAAGATGCTGGTACATAGCAAAGAATGTGACCAACACCCCATTCCAAGTCCTTCCCAACTTCATTTCAATCAGTCCTGAAGATTTCAAAGGGTAAATGAGTTAGTTCATCACTGGTTCTGATTTTTAGATGGTAAGTAATTGGGAAGATAAATTCAAACACTAACGAGCCCCCAACTTTAAGCCTCCTTAGGCTCTTGGATGGAGGCCAGGACTCTGCCCTAAAACTACAAGCAATAAATCTAGAAAATTTTCTTCCTAAGTTCCCAGTGATACCACGTGGAATTTCCATTAAATCACACACACGCAACCACACACACAATGACACACCAATAAAATCATTGTAGATACTTAGGCCAGGAAATAACTGTTTGCCAAGTAACCAGATTTGATTTTCCTAAATAACCAATGAGTCCTTCTGAGAGTGGTTTTTTAAAAAAGAAAAAGAAAAGGAATGAAAATCAAGTATTGACCACCTGGATGCATTTACATTTTAGGTAACTGTTCCAGGGGTGGAGGAAGCAATGTCATTCTCAGGCATGAAGCGTTCCCTGCAAGTCCCCTTAAAGGCATCCAGCATCGATCACCACAGAGAGTAAAGGTCAACTGCAGAGCAAATTTCCCAGGCAGACAAGGCAGAAGGAACTGCAGGTAGGAGCATATTTTCCCCTAATGGAATGGTCCCAGCATATTCTTCTACAGGCAAAGGCACGGACACACACACACACACACACACACAGAGAGAGAGAGAGAGAGAGAGACAGAGAGAGACAGAGAGAGACAGAGAGAAAGAGAGAGACCCTTTTGCTTATCCATGCATCTGTCTCCTTCAATACAGACTTCTCACCGAAAATGTTTACAAAAAAAACAAAAACAAAAACAAAGCACACAACAGAAATAGCTCAGAAGCCTGTAACATTTTTGTCCCAAAGTAGGGGCTTGCCAAAAAGGATTAAAAGCAATGTAAAACATTTTTGAAAAAAAAAAAAAAATTTTTTTTTTTTTTTTAAGTCAAAGTTTCCAGCTAAAGTCATTTCAAAAGTAAGAATGGGAACTGGGTCAAGGTGAGGCCACACTGTCAGATGAGCAGCCCGGCCTTCAAAACACAAAGCCAGTGCCTTCTTTCAAAGGATGCTGAAGGGAAAATCCCCAGGTGCATAGCAGAGCCAGGGCTTTTGGAGCAGGAGATGGGGATGGGCAGCCTCTTGTCTGCTGCTATTCTTCCTCCTCCTCCTCCTCCTCCTCCTCCTCCTCCTCCTCCTCCTCCTCCTCAAGACTTCAATTAGAGAACAAAAAGAACCTTAAAAGGTGAGAGTTATTAGCACTACTGGAACAAATTCTTTTTAGGTCCCAGTCTGCTCTAACCATTCACCAATACTTCCTATGAAAGGAAGGCATCATTATTAAGAAGTGGCAAAGCCAACCCCTTTCCTGCTTTAAAGAAACATTGGATCCACGGAAAGCACAGACCGACCAGTGCTGCTCTGCACAGGCATAGTTGATACCCAGCAGGTGGTCGCCTGGTGGGGTGTCCTGAGTACCGCTCTGAAGGGTAACCAAATTACTATAATTTATCCTATATGTTTCTCTAAAATTACATAAATTTAAGGGATTTTATGATTAGGTGACTGGTCTCATGTGAGTAACAGAACTGTGTAAAATTAAAAGGGAAACTGTCAAATCCAGGAAGCGGGCTGACAACGTCTCCCTTCCTTCAGAGTAATCACATTATGGCTTCTGGAAACCTAAGCACTGCCACTCTTCCCAGAGGGTCAGAGGAGGCAAGAGAAAAACAACACGGTGGGTTAATTCTACAGAGCAAGCTGAGGACAGAAAACAATTAGTCCATTTTGTGATTAGAGCCAAGACATGTAGCCTGGGCATGGGAGGAAAGAATGCCCTGCACTTCCAACATTTAGCCAGTGTAAATGCATAAGTCAGCTCAACTTTACAAAAGACCTCAGCCAAGCGGCCAGCATCCATCAGCCAGGTGTGTCAAGAGCTTGAGGAATGCTTCTGCAGCGAAAGGTCATTCCAAGTCAAAGTATCAATGCAACTCCTGCCTCTGGGAGTTACAATTCGCTTTGGAAAACAAGGCAACAACTACTTACTTGATGTTGCACTTTGTAGAATGAATGTACTAAGTTATACTGTGTACGTGTGAGCCCTGCGCGAGTGCGCAAGTGTGCATGCGCCATGGGCGAGTGCGCGTGTATGTAGGGAGAGGTGCACACTGTGTGTCTTTGATCACTTCTTTTGTGACCGGGTCTCTCATTTAAACACAGCACTCACTTGTTGGTCATACTGGCTGGCTAATTAATGAGCTCTGGGGACCCATGTCCCACACCCACATGGGACCCAGGCAGCTTTTCTATATTGGTGATGTGAATACATCTAGCAGGTCTTCACACCTGCACAGCAGGTACTCTCCCTTAGACTGGGTCATCTCCATGGGCCTTTTTTAAAGAAAAGTTTATTGGAAATTTTTCATAAAAAAAAAAAAAAAAACAACTATAAGAATGAAAACAATGTAGTAATAATAATGTTAAAATAATATATTTGAGGTATTAGAAGGCAGGAAGTCATGCCACAAAACCTTAAGAACAGATGAGCTAATGCATAAGAGGTGTAAAAATAGGAGGCCTAAAACAGAGATTGAGGTTACTGGGACTACCTACCCATAGGGCATAGAAAGAAGAAGACAGAATTAAAATAAAGAATACTGACTAGGTAAAATAATCTCAAGATGGGTGTTTTAGCCCGGCAGTGGTGGCGCACGCCTTTCATCCCAGCACTTGGGAGGCAGAGGCAGGCAGATTTCTGAGTTCGAGGCTAGCCTGGTCTACAGAGTGAGTTCCAGGACAGCCAGGGCTACACAGAGAAACCCTGTCTCGAAAATCAAAAAAAAAAAAAAACCAACAACAATAAAAAAAGGATGGGTGTTTTAATGACCTTTGTGATTATATAAAAGCTGATCAAATAATTATACTGATAAACCATTTAAAACAGTTTTTTATCTCCCAGCTTCTTAAGCGTTTGTTGTTGTTTTGTTTCTCATTTTGATGCGTGGTTTCATAATGTAGTCCTGCCTGCCTGGCCTGGAACCCAGAGACCTGTCTGCCTGCCTCTCAAGCACTATAATTAATGAATTTAAAAGCATGTATGGTGATACCCAGCTCCTTACACTTCTTAACCTCTGAGAGCTGAGAAATGTAGCATCCAGGGAAGCATGATCTGCTTTCTGATCTGAGCGTGGGCTAGCCACAAAGGAACTCGGGGCCAACTGTGTATGGAACTCCTGGTGTTTCCAGCACCCCGGTGCTACCACAAAAACCTCAGCACAGCCTTGGCTGTGAATATACCACACGAGCTCGCCACTTCCCACACCATCAGCCACAGGAACCAGGTGAACGGCAGAGACCACTTGGCTCAGACTGCTCGCTACTTACTGTATGTCTCCAATAGCAACGTTTTCACTGCTCTTGATTTTCTTGTTTGTTAGTTTGGTTGTTTGGTTTGTTTTTTTTGGGGGGGGGGGATGTTTTTTAAAAGGCTTAATTATTGAAAATAAAGAACTGTTACGTTTTCCTACTGGGATAACCTAGGACTCTGTGTATACTACCCAAGTATTCTACCTAATGAACTGTATCTCCAGAATCTGAGATTCAATTATTTATGTATAATTTTAAAAGTGCATCAATCTCATTAGGATGTGAATTGCTTTCATCTTTAATAAATGGTAGATTATATGTATACTAAAGAATTGTTTTAAAATGAATTCCTTTATGATTTATTATCAGTAAAGCTCTGACCCTCCTGACCACATTACTGTGATAATGCTGGTAGGCACAACTTCCAAAACATAATTTTTAAGGGCATTTTAAAAAGTCTGCAATGGCAAGTTTGACCAGAGTTATGCTTCCCTAAAACAGCAGAGCTACTTAGCAATTTTATAATTCTCCCAGCATGCATCCTAATCAACCCTTCTTTCTTAACTCTTTCTTAACAATGGTAAGCTTCTAGAAGATTCTGCTAAGAACACAAACATGCCCTGGAAAAGGGAAGCTGGACTCAGTCTCCCACTGCAAGCCTTCTGGCTCTCAGGGCTGGAACAGTCTTACATGCCTACCTACAGTGTTCATAGAGAGGCTTCATTGGAGAGAAATACCGAGTCTGTAAGTGCTCTGCACCGTGGCCTTAACTCCAATAGCCATAGAAATTAAAAAAAAGTCATCCCCAGAAAGGGCACATGGAGCTCTTACTCCCCACCATGATTGGGGGGAAAATACCAAAGGCCAATTACAGACTTTCCACATGCTTCAAAGGCATCATATGGGCAGTGTTTGAGCCTGACTAAGGGTTCTCAAACCATGACGGCTTCCTTCTCTACTGTCTCATCAGAACACACAATCACGGGACTTATAAGCAAAGGCACTGTTTTGATTTTTTTTTTGTTTCAAAAACTGGGAACCAATATATTCCTTCTGGGAATTCAGGGTAAGTTTTACAAAAACAGTGTCCAGATGTGCTTAAAAATTCAGCCTGTTCTCCTTTGGTGGAGTAGAGGGGAAAACAAAGAGTGGGAGAAACGTTTTATTAAAAACTGAAATAGTTATTAGATTTTCTTGGCTCAAACACTAACCAGCTCTCGGCTGACAAATGAGGCAGGAGCACCTGAGGCAGAGCTCACCCAGCATTCCTCCTGTCTGGGCGCAGGGAAGCCAGGCCTGGCCAATACAGTGCCACCAGCCAGGGTACGAGTAGTCCCTGGAGTAGTCCTCCGTATGGAGGAGTCTCACTTCCTTCCATAATGCCCTTAGTGGTAAATGTTTCTACCAGATGACAGTGACATCGGGGTGGGGGAGGGGGAGTCAGGCAAACTCAGGAAGTCAAAAAAATCCCAAGAAAAGAGCCACTGCCTATGAAATACACCGAAATGCTCTGTCAAGACTGCATCCCAGGGGTTGGAGAGATGGCTCAGGGACTAAGAGCACTGACTGCTCTTCCAGAGTTCCTAAGTTCAATTCCCAGCAACCACATGGTGGCTCACAACCACCTGTAATGGGACCCAATACCCTGCTCTGGTGTGTCTGAAGAGAGCAATAGTGTACTCATATAAATAAAATAGATAAATCTTTAAAAAACAAAACAAAACAAAACAAAAAAAGACTACATCCCAGCTTTGATGTGGGGACATCACTAGGAGTTGAAGCTTCCACAACTCAATGCTTTCTTTCCCAGAGCCCTTTTAACCAGAGAGGTATAAATAGTCTATTCTAAAGCTTTCCTTCATTCTGAAGGGGTGATGCTGGCTGTGGATACCCAAGGTAAATGAGTGTTTTAAACAGAACATAAATAAGGCAGACAGAGCGTCAGACATAAATTATGAATAAAAAGATAATCTTAATAATAGTTTACATTATCACAAACCCAAGTTTATAGCACCAGCTAAGCCTCTCTCAAAGTGCAGTGCAGCTGCTGGGTCAGCAAAGGGAAATGGTATGTCAAAAATGTGACCTACCTTCAAGTTTGTTTAACTTCCTATCAGCCACCGCTTCCTTCCGCCACCTTAGGAAGGCACAGGGGAGGAATCCTTTCTGAAGTGTTTTAATGGCCAAGGCTCAGAACTGTTGTACCACCAGAAGGTACTTATTTATCTACACTCTAAGTCATCCTCATCAGGACCAGGGGCAGAAAGGTTGACGTGGATCAGGAGCACTGCCTCCTGCTTCCAGACGTGGATCAGGAGGACTGCCAGAGGTACCATCCTCACGCTTCCCAAGGGTCAGATGGACACCATCTCCAGGGTGGACCATCTCAAGTCCTTCCCCAAAGCAGGCAGGGAGCTTCACACGGATCTGTGCAGCATCCAGATCCTCTGTGTTTCCCACGTTGCTGAGAACACAAATCCCACATAGTGCCCTTAAACTAAAGTCCTAGAGGTATTCAGCGCTACAGAGCACCCATGATGTATTTCAGGCTCTAACCTGGGACAGTGACTAAGGATGACCATATACCTAAGGCTATGATATTCAACTAGAAGAAATATGGCTTGTTTTTACCTGAAAGAAGACTAGGCTGGAGGGCACAGCTTCACATTTCCAAACCAAAACACAGGGCTACTACAATTCAAGCCCCCTGGTTCTGCACCTCTCAGAGTGGGAGGCACAGAGGCTGGAAAACAGTGCCAGCCATTGCCTTTCCCAGCTCTCTCTCAAAGATAGGAAGACAACTCCAGATGTTCTCACCCAGAGCCAAAGCTCTCTGCAAAAGTGGCCTGGGTGACAACCAGCCTCAGAGCTTCCCATGATGACTGCAACTTTTCCTTCCCTCTTAGCCTCCTGGCAGGAGAAGCACATGAATGCTCTCTGCTGGTGGGTTGGAGGTCTGGGGACCACAAGCCATAAATCACAAAGAGGAGCTCCCAAATCATAGGGTGCTTGGTAAAGGTTCAGGGTTGGCATTTGAGACCAAGTGGTGTTTGAGCTGAGGGTATTCCGAGGTACAGGCTGCATTCTTTGTGTGTTATCTTGCACCTTTTTTTTTTTTTTCAGAGAACTAAGAAACTGCTTGGCTATGCTTGAAATCCACTAGTTCCTCTCCAGGACCGCCTGTCATCACTCCTGCCTAAGCTCAGAGCTTACAGAGGGCATGACCCCTGGAGACAAGGCTCTTCATCACACCAGTGAGGTTGGTGCCTTTGAGCTCCAGGCTGTTATCAGGTGAGGCTGGCCTTCTGGACCTTTCTAAATGGGTAACCTCTACCAGCAGTTACCACAACTTCCTCCCATGGCCCGTGTCACAGGGCCCTCTGGATGTGTCCAGCTGACAGTCTATCACTGCAGGCCTTCACTTTGTCTTATTAAAAAATACTTCCGATTTTCTCTTCTCTCTGCATCTGGTCCCCTAGGTGTCACCTTTTAGTGCACTAGAGTCCAGACCTGCTCACTGGGAACTTTAGCCTGGGACTTTTCATGGAGGAGAAGGGTAGTTATTCCAAGGTTCTTTCAGAAATACTCTTTTCCTATGCAGGGATACATACTCCCAAGGGACCCAAGAAAACAACACAGTGGGCTCCTGCGCTTCTTAAATAGAGACACACGTATGTATTTACATAAAGACATAATGGGAAAATACACACAGCATATCTAAAGAGAAAGAGTGAGGAACTGTAGGTGATTACACTGGAGCTCCGCTGGGAATTCTTCCCATCCCCTTCACCAAAACTGCTATGCTCTGCCCAGTTCACACTGGGGTTCTGAGGAAAGACTCATTGATAATAGCAGGTAAGGAAGCTGTGTGTGTGTGTGTGTGTGTGTGTGTGTGTGTGTGTGTGTACACGCTATTCTGAAATTTTTTGCTTTCGCAATAAGGCAGCTTGGTGTAAATAGGGAGGGGGAAAACCAAACAAACAAAACCATTATTCCGTTCTGCAATCACCATTGTGGATTAGCTAATCAGTTTTTGTCTACAGCTGCCTCTCTGCTGCCCCTCCATCACCTTTCACAATACCTCCAAATCCCTCCAAACCTGAAAGCTGCTAACAGAAAGAGCCGGGCCTTCTGGGTTGTCAGCACCGGGTGTGATTCAGAGTTTAAGGGGCCGAGAGGGTGGAAGGGCAGAGTCCATAACTGACTGGGTCCTAAGACCTCACGGCCCAATAAACTCAACTGTTTTACCCAACACTAACAGTGTCAACATTAAAAATCCAGAGACGACCTTTAATCCCAGTACTTGGAAGGCAGAGGCAGGTGGATTTCTGAGTTCGGGGCCAGCCTGGTCTACAGAGTGAGTTCCAGGACAGCCAGGGCTACACAGAGAAACCCTGTCTCGAAAAACCAAAAAAAAAAAAAAGAAAGAAAGAAAGAAAAACAAAAACAAACAAAATATAAAAATCCAGAGACGAGATGGACCAAATTAGTGGCCTAAGCAGAATCCCCTCCATAATACTTAGATTTAAAAATTTTTGTGATATGCTGTTACGTCAGGAAGACTCAATTTTATTTCTTTCTTTCTTTATTTTTGTTATTTTTATTTTGGAGTTTTGTTTGCGAGTTCAAGGCCAGCCTGGTCTTCAGAATGAGATCCATGACAGCCAGGCTGCACAGAGAAACCCCGTCTTATGAAGAAAAAAGAACTCTTATCTATTCACATAAGTATCTTCCTGGAAATTTAACCTAGCAACATCTCAGCCACACTTAACTTTAAAGGTGCCGGTCTCAAGATCACTAAAACACACTCAGAAGGTAATCAATCACCAGTCCTCTTGGGCAGGCATGATGGCTCAGCAAGTGAAGGCACTTGTCATGCATGCCTGATGACCTGAGTTTGATTCCTGGGACCCACAGTTGATAGAAGAGAACTGATTCCTGCAATTTGCTCTTTAACCTCCACATTGTGTCTCATGACTCACATGTACTCACACTCAAACATGTACAGCATACACATATACAATAATAAATCAAATTTTAAAATTATAGAAAAATAGAAGCCCTTTTAAAAATCCCAAGGCATTGAAAAGGAGGTAAAAAATCTTCTCCAACATCAAATAAGATACTATTAAAGCAACAAAGAATTGTAATTATCATAAATGCCCATGAGAGGCTACGTGCTCAGTGTTGACCTTATTCCCCTGAAAGGGAAAGAATGTAACCATGGAAGTTCTTTACACTCTCCCTCTCGGAAGAGGGCAGACTCACTCATGCCACATGCCGCTAAACCTCATGACAGAGATACCCTTGAACCCTGTACTGTTTCCTATCGCTGCAAAGTAGCAAACGAAAATTAATCAGTATCCCATCCTTTGCACCTGTAAATGTTTCTGTATCACAATTATTTTATTTATTATAGAGGGGAGCAGATATCTGTGGTGGTGTATCACTTACTCTTCTGTTACTGTGATAAAACACCAAACACAAAGTGACTTACAGATGGTGTTTATTTTGGCTTACAGTTCAGAGAGGTAACAGTCCATGGTGGCAGCAAGCCAAAGGCATGCTAGTTGGAACAGGAAGCAGAGAGCTCACATCTTCAAACCCAAGCATGAAGCAGAGACGGGAATGATATGATGTGATATGATATGAAATGATACAGAATGAGGCTTTAATCTCAAAACCTGAGCGCAGTGGCATAGTTCCTTCAGCAAGGCTGCACCACTCAAACATCCCCAAACACCACCACAAACTATAGACCAAAAGCTCAACTGTCTGGGATTACCAGGGACATTTCTCAATTTGTGGAAGTGGGCTCTGTCCTTCCAACATCGAAATCCCAGGGACGGAACTCAAGTCATCAAACTTGTTGTCAGGAGTCTTTACCCACTGAGCCATCCCACCAGCCCTCATCCCTGTACTTGTTAAGATGAAGAGGTTGAAAATTGGAAAACAACCTGGGCCAAACATGATGCCATCTTTGGGGGAAGAAAAGGCATAGTTCCTTAGCTGGCAGAACTCTCTTCCCTGCCTGGGCAGGTCCTGGGTTCATCCTGATTCCAAGACACCTTCTGAATCCTTACCAAATCCAGCTGGCAAGTCCTTCTAGGTTCCTGTTTTGCCCTGTATGTGAGATGACTCACTGTTGTCCCTTAAGCATCAAATACCCTTGGGGTCAGTGTGCACCCAGCTCTGAGCCAAAGATCTGCACTATCCCAATGCCTGCTCTCCAGTCAGGCAATGCTAGCCACATACACTGCCAAGAGAACACAGTGTGATCATGTGGTTTCTAGCCATGGGTAGCTATTTAATGTTTAAATGTTTTATTTTTGAGATTCTTATTTTCAGAAATTGTCTCATATAGGCCAGTCTAGGCTCCATCTCCAGCTATGTAACTCAAACTGACATTGCCTCCTGATCCTCCTAAGCCACCCCCCCCACCCCACCCCCCCAAGTGCTGGCATCACAAGTGTGTGCCACCATACCCAGCTTGAAATTTAAGTAAAATTAAAAACCCAAAGCCTCCAATGTGCTAATCATATTTCAGGCCCTCGATAGCTACAGGTGAGTAGTTTGTGGCTCCCAAAATGAAACAGCACAAGAAAACCGGTGTCTACAGCACCACCAAAGGTTCTATCAGACATTACTGTGGCACAAAATGTCACAGTTGTCCACACCTGCCTCTGCAGTTCTAGTAAAATTGTCTCACTGCTGGTACTAGGCACAATCTGCCATCTCAGGACATAGTGGAAATGGGCTACTACATAGTATGTGTCGTGAAGTCCAATGTCAAGTGAGGAGTTTGATAGTACGATTCCAGTTAGACCTCCTACTGTGAATAGAAAAAATGAATCCTAGGGCTCATATTATTGCTGGTGATCATTTAATATTTCCGCCGTGCAGTGTTGCAAGTCAGCTAAATACTTTAACACCAGTAGGAATTGCAATAATTATAGTAGCTGATGTGAAGTAGGCTCGTGTGTCTACATCTAGACTGACTGTAAATATATGATGTGCTCATACAATGAAGCCTAGGAAGCCGATGGATATCATAGCTCATACTATTCCCATGTATCCGAAGGGTTCTTTTTTTCCTGAATAATATGTTACTACATGAGAGATGATTCCGAATCCTGGTAGAATTAAGATATAAACTTCTGGGTGGCCAAAAAATCAAAATAGGTGTTGATAAAGAATGGGGTCGCCTCCTCCTGCAGGATCGAAGAAAGTTAAGATTTCGATCTGTTAGTAGTATTGTAATGCCTGCAGCTAGGACTGGGAGGGACAGAAGTAGAAGGACGGCCGTAATTAATACGGATCATACAAATAATGGTGTTTGGTATTGAGTTATTGCTGGTGGTTTTATGTTGATGATGGTGGTGATAAAATTGATAGCTCCTAAGATGGACGAAACCCCGGCTAAGTGTAAGGAGAAGATTGTCAGGTCTACTGATGCTCCAGCAGGTGCTAAGTTTCCAGCTAGGGGTGGGTATACGGTTCATCCTGTTCCTGCACCTGCCTCTACTATTGATGATGCTAAAAGAAGGAGGAATGATGGTGGGAGTAGTCAGAAGCTTATGTTGTTTATTCGTGGAAATGCTATGTCAGGGGCTCCAATTATTAGTGGTACTAGTCAGTTTCCAAAGCCTCCAATTATTGGAGTATCAAGTGATACCTTAGGTAGATACCTCAGTTTAATCAATGATCTGACAGCTTGTTTTAAAATTCTGCCTCCAGCAAGGTGTGGTGGGGCACATCTTTAATTCCAGCACTTGGGAGGCAGAGGCAGGCGGATCTTTGTGAGTTTGAGGACAGCCTGGTCTACAAAATGAGTTCCAGAACAACCACTGTCTCTGATAGATAGATAGAGATAGATAGATAGATAGATAGATAAAAATAAGATAAGAAAATTCTGACTTCTTGCCTGGGTAATCTCACTTAAGCAGGTGTCTCTGGTAAGGCTGGGAATCAACCCCACTCGGGTCCAAGAATTCCTCAGGTGATTCTGGTACTCTGCCAGGCTGGGAACCTCTGCGGTAAGTGCCTCATCTAAGTTTAATGATCTGTAAAGTGTTCTCTGATCTCTCTCCTTCTCCCCACCAGATACTTAGCTGCATGTGGCACAAGTCTCACTTCATTTGGATGCTCGAGGACAGGGCAAGTACAACTGGCCGTGTGTGGAGCTCAGGCTTCTGGGGGAAGGCCTCTCCGAGTCACACCACCTCTGTCCCATCTTAATCCCTGACTCTTCTGCAAGGGAATTCTCATCTGGAAAACAAAATAGCTTATTACAATCACCTAGCTGCCTCTGGCTGGGAGTGACAAGGGTGGAGATGACATGTTCAAAGGCATAGGACAGACAGCCCAGCGAGGTCTAGAGGCTTACATACAACATCCCACAGATTTCTTCTGCCTAGAATTCTCGCCCCTGCTGTTCACTTGTTGGATGTGGACAATCAGGCCTCGGATTATAATGAAACTTCAGACTTCCCTTAAAACAACAATAATAAAAACATAGTTCCCTCCTAACTTCATGATCCCAAGGGCAAAGTACCAATTTCCATCTTAAAAGGGGAACTCAGAAGAGCTAGCACCTCTGCTCAGAGTGAGAGGTGGCCTGCAACCCTAGCACTCTGAAGGAGAGCAAAGGCAGCAGGTTGCCACAAATTCCAACCCAGGGTCAGCCAGGCCTTCATAGGGTGACTCTACCTCAAAAGAAAGGAAGAAGGAAGGAGGTGGGGAGGGAAGGGAAGAGGAAAGGAGAGGAAGACAGAAGTAGGCTCTATAACCAAAGGGCCCTACAGCGGAGCTTCTTCTCTCTCTGGGTTTGCGCCTGCTCCACTTAGGATTCTTGGAAAATGCTAAAATCTTAAGATGATCAAAGTGAAGACATTGGTCGATAGAGGGGGGGAAATACTATCATTTAATATCCCATGTTTATTTAGCCCCACCAAGCCAAAGAGGGAAGACTGCAAGGGGAGAATGCCTGCTTAATCAGCTAAAAATGCATTCATTACCATGCTATTCACTGTGGCTTTCCTGAAATCAGACACTTTTGCCCCTAGACCATAAGATTGAAGCGATTTGAAATGAAAATATTTCCTGTCCAGTGCTTGCCAGTTTCTAGCCCCAGAGTGATATAACAGATGACATCCAGTACAATAAATGCTTTTATTAACCATAAATTTGAGACTGCTTTAGGGATTTGAAGTGTTGGGTTTCATGCTGAAAAAATGTAACGTTATCCACAGACCATCCGTGAGCAACAAAAACAGAGGTGCAGGTTAGGCTGCTTTGATCAAATTATGGCATGAAAAAAAAAAAAGTCTTTTGCATGTAAAATAGTAGTTGCATTCAGAGTCTATCTTCAAGGATCACCACGAGCGCTTAATCATATGTTTGGAGGAGTCTGGAAGCAAATCGTCCCATGTGCAGATTTATGAAGCCACGGGCTCTGTGAAGCAGAAAGTGAGGTGAAAGGCATTGAAAAGCTCCAACATTAAGAGGGGCTGCTCCCTGCTAGATTACTCTTCTTCGTGTTGGGATGCTGGGCTGCATAAAGGGCCTGCTACCCACTCAGGACTACCACCACCAGAAGTCTCTCCAGAAATCTCTCCCAGCCACTCCAAATCAAAACCCCACTGATCTGAATCAAATCTTGTCTTGTAGCAAACGTGGCCTGAGTTTTCTTCATCAAGAGAAAACGTAGAACCTTGGGGCAGTTGTATGGCCTCAGCTTTCTGACCTTACTCAATGCCACCCTCTACACAGAAACAGTTAATTCTGAAATCAAAGCACCCTGCACTCGGGACCTACCAAACCAAACCTAAGGTGGTGTAACCATGGAAACAGGAAGTCTCTCCTGGGACCAGAACAAACTAGGCAGGGCAGAAGCAAGCTAAGCTGCCGCCCCTCCCGAGTGCCCCTCACATGGCCTTTGTGTTGCTGTACATTCCAGCATAGGGGTCCCGGGCGGCCCACAGGACTGGGCTTGTACTCCATCCTTGTCAGCATCCGAATAGCCGCTGCTTTCTGGCCTTTCACTGTCAGGCCACTGAGAAGACCGCAGACTTGGTGCCAGAAAAGGAAAGTGAAAAGCAAAGTTGAACCTCTGAGGTCCATTCTCGGGATACTGAATGCCCCACTAGTACATCCCCACATGACATTTCATGGCCAGCAGGGGAGGAGGCCCAGTCCTGTGAGCTGAACAATCGCCAGGCACATAGGCCTCCCTGCGCCTCACAGTCCCCCTGGACTTATGAATAAAAGATGGGGGTTTTGTCTGCCGTTTCCCTGGTACCCTGTAAGAATAACAACTTGTTGCTTTTTGACGTTTTAACTTACTTTGAAAAATCACCAATATTAACTTTATAGGTCTTGGCCCTTAAGTCTGTGAAGGACAAATACCAGCAAGAAAAGCCATGTAATTAGGTAGGAGATAGTAATTCAAGTAACACTAAAAAAACTGTGTGGAGGAGAATTTAATAACTCGGGCAGAAGCAATCACGGCACTCAAAAAGGCTGGAAACTGACTCTGAGGACTTGTTTTGAGTGAACAGGGCTTGCTGGAAACAGAGTTCAGTGTTTTCTCAGCACAAAGAAATGGCTGAATTTCGGTGTGAAGAAGCACTCAGCCGTGAACTTGCTGGAGCCAAATAGAGGTATTCAACAGTTGTTGTCCCCAGTCACCGAAGGCAACAGCTACCACCATTTGCAACAAGCCCCAGTGACTGGCAGAAACCTAGGGCGCTCCAGAAAGAGTGCTGCTACTTTCCAGAGATCATAGGAAAGGGTTTGTTACAGGAGAACCCAGGACACCCTAGACTTCCTTTAGACCTTCAATAAAGTAAAAGAGAAGCCCTAATGAAAAACACTACAAATTTAAAAAAAAGATAATGTAAACCCTAACTGCTAGAAAGCCCTCTAACTGTAACCATTCTTATTTACAAATTTTTGCTTCTGCCCGAGAAAGCTCCCATATCTATTAACAATTGATATCTACAATTGAAGGCTGGAAAGGTGGCTCGGAGTCTTGATCGTGAGAACAGGAGATACCTTTATATACTAAAGGTGCTAAAAAACAGCCCAAGCCAATGAGCCAATGAGGCTCAGCGACATGAGCACCCCCTTTCCTACTCGGTCCACCTTCCCAGAGTTGATTTCAGAACCCTTGTTAGCAGACAGAATGCTAACAATACTAAATAGAGGAGAAAGAACACAACAGTGCCCCCCACCCCCTGCATACAGGTGGCTGGCTGCAGACGCCTACAGATTTATCATCAAAATATTTATATGAAAAGGAAACTAGCCAGGCAGTGGTGGCGCACGCCTTTAATCCCAGCACTTGGGAGGCAGAGGCAGGTGGATTTCTGAGTTCGAGGCCAGCCTGGTCTACAGAGTGAGTTCCAGGACAGCCAGGGCTGCACAGAGAAACCCTGTCTCGAGAATAACAAGTAAAAGAAAAAAAAGAAAGAAAGAAAGAAAAGAATTTAATGTTTTACGTTAATGTAGACAACAGCAAATGAATACTTGTATTTTTTTTTGTTTTTTTGTTTGTTTTTGGTTTTTGGTTTTTCAAGACAGGGTTTCTCTGTATAGCCCTGACTGTCCGGGAACTCACTCTGTAGACCAGGCTGGCCTCGAACTCAGAAATCCACCTGCCTCTGCCTCCCAAGTGCTGGGATGAAAGGCGTGCACCACCACTACCCGGCTACTTGTATGGTTTTTTTTTTAAGTAAAAACACAAACTGGTTTATCATTCACTTAGCTGGGGGTGGTATGTACAAAACACACTCTTAAGATATTGTTTCTGCTTTTAGCTTTTTTTTTTTTTTTTTTGTCAAGATGTTTCTGTGTGGTTCAGGGTGAGTATAGAGCTCAGGCTGGCCTTGAACTTTCATCCTCCTGCCTAAGGCTCTCTGCTTCTAGGATTACAGGTGTATGGTACTGTACCTGTCAGCTTTTAAAAGTCATAGGTCACTTGCAAAGCCTCTGCCTTTCCTAGAACTCTCCAGCAAGTTATCTCTCTTATCAGAATTCCTACTAATTTTAAAGTGTTTTAGAGTTTTTCAACATCCCCCTCCCCACCTTCTGCTTAAACTCCCCGGCATCATCTATCCGATCCCTTTTAAGTAGGATAAAAGCCAAGGATTACACTAGACCTGGCCAACTTGAAAAACTATGCACTTAAAAACCACAGACTAAGAAAAAGAAGACAGCTCAGGGGACGGACAGGAAATGCACTCAAGTGAAAAGCAGGAGGGAGTGGAATGCCTGTCTCTCAATGACTTCAAAACCCAAGAGGTGAACAATTCAAGACTGAGTACCTAGGGCAGCGAGGAGGGGTCTGGGTAGTGTGCCCCACAGGGCAGTGTGCACTGGGAACCCGCAGCCACCAAGCAGTCTTTGGCGAGCACAGCCAGATGTTGGGTTTTCTTTCTTCTTACTTAATTTTGGTGAAACTCCATGACCTCTTTCTCAAATTAAAAGGCAGTGCCTTTTTTTCTTTCTCTTTCTCTTTCCCAAACCACAGGAGCTATCGTTAGCGAAGCCTTCTAAGGATTTCATTAATTCATAGCCAGCCAACCAGGACTTTTCCCACAGTCTCCCACAAAAAAGCCCGGGAAGTCACTGATTGCTTGGCTGGATCTGAATATGAGCAGAGGTAAGATCAGAAATATCTAGTTCCTCCCACAGGGAAGTGAGGCATGAAAATCAAAGCTCACAAAAACTCATTACCACAGCTGGCCAGCAAATCCCTTCCCAGCCCGAAAGCCAAGGAGCACCTCTGATGTTCACAGGCCATCACGTGACCTCAGAAAAATGAGCCACATTCACAGGAGGGGGACTATCATGACAAAATGAGATCTGTACCTCTTTTATAAAGAACTTTTTCCTGAGGAGTGAGAGCTACTACTAAGGTGCAAAAAAAAAAACAAAAACAAAAACAACCAGAACATTTAGTTGGTGCTCAGCAGTAATGTTTTACATTTTTCTCATCTTTGGGGCAGGGACTGAGTAACAATCCCAAAACACTCCCTTTCCTGAAAGCACCTCCTACTCACGTCCAGGCTTGGTGGTGTATTATCAGAACTCTGGAGGCTTGAACTTTGAGATATCCTAGGCTACTTAGTGACTTACAGGCTAGCCTAGGCTGCAAACATGGATTGGCTGCACTCTCACTAATCTGGAGAGTAGAGACAGGACTGTTTTGACGTTATCAAATGCAGGCTTTGTGAGCACAGGTAAAATCTACATCCAGAGAAGAAAAGCTGCATGGAGAAAGATGGGTCTCCTCTAAAGCTGGGGAAACTGAGGCAGAAAAAGATGCCAGAGTTGCTTCCAAAGTGGCCTGCAAGCAGGCCTTCAGCCACTCTATTGTCATTAAACTGCTCACCACAGCCTGAGGAGCAGCGGACCTGTTTCTCTAAAATTAGCAGGATAGTGCAGAGGAGCGAAGGCTGGTGCTGGAGGCTCAGAAACCATCCCTGCTCCTCTCTTAGGGGACAGGATACTGGCATTATGGTATAACATAATAACACTTAGTCTCTGCCTAAAAACAAAAACAAACAAACCAGAAGAAGAAGGGGGAGGAGGAAGAAATAACTCTTACCTCCAAACTTGTCTTTTAGGGTTTAGGATACTGAGCAGTTACAATAAATTCTAACAAGGAGAATGTCAGTGCCCCACCCACAGCAAATGTGGACAGCCCAGAAGGAGGCCATAAACTGTCACCCAGCAGGAAATGCAGGCAGGACTGCCCCTACATTTGGCCTTCATTGTACTGCAAAGGTGGGGCTGGGGGAGGGAAGCAGAAACCAGAAATCACCTGGATGGAATAAAATCCCAGGGGCAAAGTTTTTAAACCATATGGCCCATCTTTAAGAAAATGCACCTTTTCACTCAAAAAACACCCCCAGCCCCTACTTCCCATCAACCCTCCCACTCCTGAAGAGCGGCCCAGCTCAGAGAAGAAATCGGGGGCCACAGCCAGAGTTCTGCAAAGGGTTACTATTCAACATAGAGGAAAATCTACAAAATGGGCAAAACAGAACCCTTGGAAAAACTCTTTTTAGGTTTTAGGAACATAAAGTGTGTGCCCATGTGCCAGTACCAAGCAAGACCTCTACCAATGAACCACCCTACCCTGTCATTTCTTTTTAGCTGGGGTTGTGTGGGAATTGTGTTTAACTGAATCAGTCACGATTTCCAAAAGGTTCATTAGAAGATTTGTTTAATGGGACATGTAAATATTCATTTAAACATTTTAATTAATGATATCTATCAATTTCCATTCCCTTTTCAACGCTGATATGTCAATATTTCATGGCTTTTCTAGTAACTTCAGTATAATAGTTTTAATGCAAAGCCTTGTGCTAATGTCTCTTAGATCAGATTTAGTACGGTGAAAGGCACAACCCGGTTCTACTGTATTAAACTTGCAACAATAATCACCACTCCCCCTGTAACGCCCTGCCTAACTTTGACATTTAGCACTGGGCTCACTCTAAAGGAAATGCTCTGTAAACATGCACACTTGAGGTAATTCTCATTTACACTATTAAATCAGAAAATGTATAGGCCAACCTCTGTTTCAGAAGAGAATTTCAAGTGTGTTCACATACTCTGTGATTTGTTAAGGACAGATGGTACCTATTAAGTCCCCCCTTTTAAATGTTGTAGCCTTAATTAGCTATATCCACCTTCCCCCAACATTTCCAAACAGGGAATCAAAGCAAAGGGAAGCCCTTTTTAAATGGATACTTTGAACAATGGAGTTGTAAATGTTGAAACAGTAGTCTCTGCTGGAAAGTAACTAGTTATTTGTCAGACCCTTCACAAAAGCAGGAGCCAGCCAAAGTTTTGATTCTCACTCTTGATTACAATTGTCAAGTTGTTCCATTTTTAGTTTCCTGACTTGTGTTATTAATTAAATCTTCTTCAAGATAATGCTAGAGTGTCTCCCTAGAGATGTTCAAGGTATCATTCAAACTTCGAAGTTCTCCCGTGGATTTCTGCAATGGGAGACCCAAGCACACCCAGTGGCAGAGTCACTAGCACAGTGTGGTATCTGTGATCAGACACTGTGATGAGGGCTGAATCTGCTGAGGGCTGGAGAGATGGCTCAGTGGTTAAGATCATTGGCAGCTCTTCTAGATCTACCTGGTTTAATCTCCAGCACCCACGTGGCAGCTTACAACTGTATGTAACTCCAGACACCCTCACACAGGCACACTTGCAGGCAAACCACCAATGCACATAAAATAAAAATAAATTATTTTAAAAAACTGATCAAGTTTTTAAAAAGTCTGTTGATTGACCTGTGTTAACTAGCCATCCGGAGATAAAACATGCTCCACTTTTAATTTCTAATTTGGGTTTCCCTCATTTAAAAAGGATCCATTTATGCATTCAGGACTTTAAGTATGAATCAGGTCTACTGGCTAAATTTTGAGAAGGACAAGTAGATTCTCTGCCTAGTCGATTCCTAGACTGGCCCTGGCTATAATCAGCAGTAAGAGTATTTGCTGCAGTTGGATCCATCTAGGGCTTGTGTCTTTTCAATCAGCTGGTGGCCCCTGCCGGGTTTAGAGAGACAGAGGGGAAGTGGCCTGTGGTTAAACAGAGGAAATACCAAGGCATTTTAACAGAGCAAATCGTCTCTTCACTTCCCACCAGGAAGAGCTTCAAAGGCCTGGGCCCAGAGGAGACAATGTGCTATAAGGCCATCAGTCACCTAATCCTGTGTCAGGACCATTCAGAACTTCCTGCAAGGCAAAGATAAACACTTCCCTAAAGGACAGTGAATGCCTCCCACTGGCTGGGCAAGTCTGGCCCCCCCTTGGAAGCAGAGATAGCTCCAGACTTGCTGAAAGCCATGACATTCCACATCTGGGGAAGCGCAGATGCTGGAGCAGCAGTCTGTCCAGAGTATATATAGTCCGGTGAGCTGCCATGTGTACCTGAGCTACCCCTCCACCTCTCATACCCCCAAACCCAAACTCTAACAAATGGCAGGTGGGAACACACACACACACACACACACACACACCACCTCCAGAAGCCTGAGAAGCCATCCATCACCGGAAGGCACAAGAGGCCATCAGGAATGAAAGAGGACAATAAAATTGTTGATGGAGTGGCCCAGCAGCAGCAGACATCTGCTGGGCATGGGGAGGGAAGGGGGGAGACCATGAGTGAAAAGTTCAGGGACAGATGAGGGAATGGGGGCTTGAAAGCAAAAAAACACCCAACACATTTTAAGCCAAATGAAGCATGAAAAATACTCCACTTGAAATAAGGCCTGAAGAAAGCATGAGCCGTTCTTTCCTTTGTTTGTAGGGAGGTTGTCTGTCAGGTCTGAACTGCCTAGACAGATTTGGATCCTGCTCCCTCCTCAGACAGTTTTCCAGACAAACCCAGCTGTTTGGAGAGGAACCCAGTGGAAATGTCACACGTTCTTCCCTCCCAGGCCTCCTCTCTAGCCTTAGAGCAGAGGACCCCACCCAAGCAAGGGTGTCCTGCCTAACGAGCTCCCCAGAAACACAACCCCGGACGCTCCAAACAGCCTCACTACTGGTAGTGTTCTGACAAAGTCGCTGCATATCTAAGTCCAGTGACTGATTTTAAATATTTAGGTAAGTATTTTCCCTTCCTCTTCGAACTTCGGAGACCTAGTCACTACAGAGAAGTGTCTGGCCATTGAGATAGCACCAGAACCATCTTACCCTAGGACCTTGTGCCAATACTACTAACTCCTGGGCTCTACCATGCTCTCCTGCACGGCCCACTAACCTTGAGCCTTCATTCCAACAAGCTCCTAAGGCAATTTGGATACCAGATGCTTCTGGATATATCTTTGAGAAAACACCTTTGGAAAGAAACAATGCTCTAAGTAGTCCTCACTGGCTGAATCCCTGAGTTGGTAATTAACACAATGGTCCAGGTACTTCAGGAGCTGCACGGTTGGATGGATGAGGGATGGACAGATCTATAGAAACAAAAGCCAGACAGGCTCCTGATCAACTAGCAAAACAGGCTGGAAGAAAGCACTGTACGTCTCATCAAAACAGCTCTAAAAGAAATACGTCAACCCAGAACTAAAATAATTTTTAACTAAGAATTCTGTAAGGGACACCAGAGCATCTGTGATGTGGTCCACCAAAGAACAGGCAGACCTGATGTGGGGCTTAGGAGCCATGAGCTGCAAGTGAATGAAAACGCATCCAATTCGGAATCAAATAAACATGCCTGGGCTCTCAGCCAGGGAGAATTCTTGGATTGGACTTTTATCAGAGACCTAAATTTTAACCAGCTGGAGCCCTCACACACACACACCCCCACACACACCCCAAAACCACCCTATTCTTTTCTACCTTTGGAGATGAAGTATTTGCCTTAAATGGGAAACTTGTACTTCACTTGTAAAGACAGTGCCAGCATAGTTTCCGAATTGCTGAAGACACTCTTTTAGGGGAAGACATTTAGAAATGGTGGTTCAGACACAATAGACCAGGAAATATGTACTCATCTAGGATAGGAGACAAACAGCTCACAGGAAAAGCTAATGAACAGAATGGGATTTTAGGTTTTTGGTTGGTTTGTTTGTTTACTTGCCTGCTTGCCTTTTAGGATAGGATATCATTATGTAATTATTCATGTTAGCCCAGAACTCACAATATGGCCTCCAAGCTGGCCTTGAACTCTTGATCCTCCCGTTCTGCTTCCCACGTGTTTAGGGTATGGACCAACATGCTTGGTTTTGGAATTCCTTCTTCTTAGCAAGACAGTGGGGGAAGTTTAGGAACCTCTTGGCACAAGGGATTGACATATTAAGTTGTAAAGTTACCCATCGCAGACAGAACAAATTTTGCCATCAAAAAGTAAGCGTTGGGGCTAGAGAGAGGACCCAATGGGTACAAGCACTTTCTGGGCCGGCAAGAAGACCTGAGCTCCGATCCCTACCACCCTATAAAAAGTCAAACATGGCCACCCATACTTGTGTGGCTATGCTTACAACACCGTGAGTGGCTGTGGGAAGCAGAGACAGGAGGATCACGGGCACTTGCTGGCTCCCAGCCTAGACCCAGGTTCAGAGAGAGAGCTTGTGTCAAGGGGAATAAAACAAAGTAATGGAACAAGTCACCTGACATCCCCTAGCCTCTGCATGAGTGCACACCTGCACAACCTAATCCAGTAAATCAATGAAATAAAACACACACATAGAAAAAAAAAAAATCAAGGAAATGGGAAAGAGTTGAGCTAGTGTCAATGTGCAGGTCAGCCCCTCTGGAAGCTTCATAAATTGTAACTCCTTTGAAAAAACAATATTTATCATTCAAAGCGCAACTTCACCTGGCAAAGACTGTAAGACTTTTTTTTCCCCTTCAAGCAGTTGAGAAAGTGTGCCCACAGCTCATTTCTAAAACACTGAGCTGTGTCCAAGATGGTATCAGTTCCTTAATTACCCCACGAGTAATAGGGAGGTTGTGAAACCTGACCACTTAAACCAGGCCGGCTCATGGCCCTGAAAGCAGCTCTCCTGGGAAAATACCCAGTCCTCCAGTGGCCTGGATTTCTGGCCCAAATTGCCTATGGAGATTAAGGGAGCATTCACTCATCTGTTCTTCAGCATCCAGGCCCTGCCCCTCTTCCAGGCTCCAAGGTTCAAGGTTCTAAGAGAAACTCAGACCCCAGGATACCCACTTCTGTTCAAATCACATATAATTTACCCTCACTCTTGTTTGTTTGAGGTAGGGTATGAATGTACATGTCCTTGGTTGGCCTGGAACTCGATATGTAGGGCAAGCTGGCCTTGAACTCACAGAGATGGGCCTACCTCTGCCTCTGAGCTCTGGTACTAAAGGTGACAAGCCACTCCCATCCACCTTTATTGCTTATCCTTCTTACCCTCTAAGCAATGGGGAATGACTCCAGACCCTGGAGGATGCTAGGCAAGAACTCTGATGATGAGCTACAATTCTATGCTCCCTTCCAGACTTTTCTTTGTTTGCTTCTTTTTATTTTTTATTTTTTAATTTTTTATTTTTTATTTTTTATTTTTTATTTTAATGTCACGGGCTATACTCCTGCCTCAGCCTTTGACCTCTTATTCTTATATATTTATACAGACCCAACTAGACTATAAGTGACCCTTCAGAGTTGAGGCCAACATCCCAAGGCTGAGCATCAGACCTGATTAGAGAGGCAGATATGACTCAGATACCCAGGATTCTAAACACTAGTACCTACTAGAACCCCAAGATAAAGCAACCTCCTCTAGGACATCTTAATTATTGAGGTGGGGAAGGGGAGGACTTCCTGCAAGAAGCCACGCTGGAGCTAAGACACTAGAAAGATAAAAAGCAAGATATTTCCCCAAGATTTAAAGGTGGCTGTAGCTAGGAGCACTGCTCTCAGGGGCCAGCCTGTGCTAAGGCCTACTACAAATAAGACACAGCACTCAGACCCGTGCTAAGATCTCCTTGCTGGCTGCCCACTAGCCCTGGAGACTGAACCCAGACCTCAGGCATGCCACACACATGTTCTATCACTGAGCTACATCATCCAACACTCGTTTTACATTCTTTTCTTTTTCTTTCTTTCTTTTTTTTTTTTAAGACAGTCTCTCTAAGTTGCCTAGGCTAGTCCTGAAACTCATTCTTTAGTCTAGGCAGGCCCAAAATTGTTGATCCTGCTGCCTCAGCCACCTGAATAGCTGGGATTACAGCACTAGGCTTGGCTCTTGATTCAAGTCATTTAATATCGGATTCTGCAGAAAGATTGCAGAGTCTACACGTCCTCAACCAAGATGTATTGGGTTCCAGGCTTTGTGACCACCAAGGAAACAAAACACATAAAACTGGTGAGCACCAGAGTAGGGGGCCTGAATGTAAAGCACAGGGCATGACATTCTGGGAGGGTTTCCCTAAAGAGGCATTCCATGAGCATGAGCTGACCGTAAAGCCAGGCAGGGAGCTTCCAGGACAGAAGAGAATCAAGATGGAAAGCATACCCTGGCAGTGTGAAAGGAATCAAAAGCTAGGTAACAGGGAGGGAGGGACAGAAAAGATGGGTGTGAAAGGAGGTGGGTAAGCTGGGCCTATTCTCACAGGTAGAAGCCAAGCAGGCAAGTACAGAAGGAGCAGAGCCATGGGAAAGTGCCTGGAATCTGGGACAAGGCCTAGAAGCTCCAAGGCTCATCCAGGAAGAGGACGATGACCCCAAGGAAAGGACTGTGAGCAGGGGGCAAGACCTGTTAAGATCATTCCCAAGAGGACAGGAATATCAGTAACCCTGATGGACCACATCAAGGCGGGGTGGAGGAGCATGTCATATCGGGGGACACATTCCTAACAAACACAAACACTGCTTTGGATTCTTCAGAGACCACTATAGACCCAATGTTAAAATTTTACAAGTGGCATGTATTCTAGGCTACTCAGGAAGGGAGCAACAGTCGATAGCAGTCCAGATCTGCAATCTTCTAAAAATTGATAGGTCAACGTTGAGATCACTGTAAAGAAATCTGGAATCTGTTAAAACTAACAATGCTGTTTTACCGCAGAGGAACACAGAAAGAAATGGTGAGGCTTTACTTAAAAGGGAAGAAATAGCATTCACGAAGCATAAAAGAACCATAGCTGCCTTACTCATGCCCGGTTTTTCTGAACTGATTCCCTCTAAAAGTGAAGCAAGTGAGTCAAGTGTCCCTAAGAGGTGTCACGCCCTGGGTCTTGTCTGTACTGAGACTGTACAGACTTTTCCATGGAAAAATGTAAGTTAACGTTGGACTAAGCAAACTGCCCCAAAGTATTCGATGTATCCCTGTGCCCTGGGGAAATCAGTAACAGCACGCCCACCCTCTCTTTTTCCTAGGTGAGGAAAACTAGCGTCTGGCTGCCTGGGTGCAAAGCCTGTGTTCGTTCTCACGATAGGTTGAAGGTGTGAGCGGCCTGACTTGTCTCTGTGGGAGGTTCAAAGTCCGCAGACCAGGGGACCGTACTACCTACACAGCATCAAAAGAACACTCAGCTCTGGGAAGAAGACTTCAAGTTCCCCGAGAAAGTCTGGAAGCCACCATGGTCTCAGGTCTGGGACACCTGGCGGAGCAGACAAACTTTCGCTGCCCTTTGGCCACAAAAACATCCTCAACTCAAGCTGGGACGCAGGGATAGGGAGTAGGGTGGGGGACCATTAGCGAGACGAAAGCGTTTCTCAAAAAGTTAGGAATCGGCGATTGGGTAGAAGTTGGGTGACGGCGCTGCCTAAAAGAAACAAAGCGACTGCGAGAAAGAGGGTGCATCCTTCCCTCGCACTCCAGGTCCCCTTCCCTGGCTGCCCTGAGCCCTCGCAGAGCTGTGGACTGGAAGACCACGGCACGAACCCTACCCCGGCTCCGAAACGCACCGGTCCTGCCAACTGCCCGGAAGATCCCAATCCGGACGCGCAGCCCCCGGGCAGAGGGCCGGGAACAAAGGGTGGGGCGCACGGCCCCCGCCTCTCCGCCCAGCCATCCGCCCTCAGGAGTCGGACCCCAGCCAGCGGCCGCGCCTCATTAACAACACAAAGCCAGGGGTCGGCGGCCCCTTTCATCCCCGCCGGGACCTGCAGACTCGAGCCCGGGGATCCAGACGCAGGATGGGCTGGAAAAGCTAAGAACCCAGTTGCTGGCAGACTAGGCGTCCAGAGATCCCTCGGTCCCCGCTCGCCTGCGCACGAGCACCTGTGCGCGCCGCGCGCCCCCCAGGTAACGTGGAACCCGGAGAAGACTTCGCCTTACCCTCCATCCACAGGTGTCGGCGCCCCTCGGACGGCCCGAGCCGCCCGCCGCCACTGCCAGCTGCGAGCCATTGAGACAGGCGTTGACAGTGAAGAAGAAGGAGCAGAGCTGCAGCCACGGGGCCATAGCCTTACGCTCGCCCAGCCGGGCCCGTCTCCGCTAGGTTGCTGCCTACAGCTCGCTCTCTAGCCCCGAGTGGGCGGCGGCGGCGGCAGAGGATGGCAACCCTCACCGAGCATGCGCTGCCGAGTTTCGCCCCGCCTCTTTTCTCCTGGTTCCGCCCTCAATCTCATTTTTCCGCCCTGGTCCTGCCCCTGTAGCCCGGCCCTTCTGTCTTGGCCCCACCCCACTGCCCTGTTTCAACAGGAGGGTCAGCACTAAGGGATTTTTTTTTTAAATCTAAAAGATTTGTCCAAATGACTTCTCCATGCGAAAACTTGGGGCGACTCAAAGAATATAATAATAGTAATTTTAAAATTAATAATTTAATAAGTACTTGCTTTCCAAATGTCAAGTTCCTTCTTGCATCCTACCAATGAAATGACAAGGAAATGTCATAATTATGCCTCTAGGGAAATCCTGTCTCTACATTTACTCCTAGGACCTAGGACAAATTACTTGCTTCCTCCAAAGTGTTGTTCCCTGTAAGACAAAATGAAGAACAAGACTCTTCATCCAGGGAGAGTTCTGTTAACATGTAGGAAGCAAGCAATAAAGGCTACAACCACGAACTGACTTGCATATAACATTACATTGAGTCCCATAGTAGCGAAATAGACAACTGTTACTGCTATTCTGCCACCCCTCAGCCACACATCTGTGCATCTAAGCCCCACCCCTCATCTTTGTGCCTTCCATCTCTACAGCAGCTCCATCATGGCTGATCCCCATTTTACTCACACACCTAGGTATGGTACATACATACATCCCGGACACAGATGGATGAATTTCCCAGCTAACGCTCTTCAGTAATGACATTTGAAAAGGAAATCCATCCAGCCCTCACTTCTTGTCTCTGACTGTACTGAGAGCCCCTCTTCACTCAATCTTGATCTTTTATTTTTTTTAACTGTCTCTTTGTCCATCCAACAAGGGAGCCTCTTTTGCATTCCAGAGCCAAGAAAAACAATCTTTTTAGCAGGGCATAGTGGCTCATGTCTTGAATCCCAGCATCCAGGAGGCAGAGGCAGGTGGGAATGTTTTGGTTTGTGTGTCACCACCATGAGTTCATACATGCCCAGTGTCATGGTTTGAATGTGCTTGGCCCAGGGAGTGGCAGTTTGAAAGTGTGGCCTTATCAGGGTCACTGTGGGGGTGGGCGTGGAGACCCTCCTCCTAGCTGCCAGGAAACTAGTCTGTTCCTGGCTTGCTTTGGGTGAAGATGTAGAACGCTCAGTGCCTCTAGGACCATGTCTGCCTGTACACTGCCTGCCATGATGATAATGGACTGAACCTCAGAACCTGTAAGCCAGCCCTGATTAAATGTTATTCTTTCTTTCTTTTTTTAAAGATTTATTTATTTATTTAATGTGAGTACATCGCTGTCTTCTGACACACCAGAAGAGGGCAACAGATCCTATTACAGATGATTGTGAGCCACTATGTGGTTGCTGGGAATTGAACTCAGGACCTCTAGAATAGCAGTCAGTGCTCTTAACTACTGAGCCATCTCTCTAGCCCAAATGTTGTTCTTTCTAAGAGTCACCTTGGTCATGGTGTCTCTTCACAGCAATGGAAACCCTAACAAATTCAGCCAGAGTAGTAGGCACCTGTCCTCATTGTGAAGACTGCCCTTCCAGATGAGCCACCCCTGGGTAGACACAAGAAGCACACTGCTCCTCGCAAGAATCTGCAGGTCCGAGCCTTACCCCTACTGTCCTTCATATTCTAGACATTCCAAGTCCCCTTAGCAAAGGCTGTCCAGGCTCAGGGCTGCCACAGACTGAGATGCTGTCAGGATGGATGACCTGGCTTTTGGTGAAGACTGAGAAGACCATGAGGTTATTGGCTCCTTAATCTACATGCACTCCTGCCTAGATGTGTTCCATAACTTACTAATCAACCCAGGCCCAGAATTTTCTGTTAAAATCAGTGATTTTTAAAACATCCCCACACATTCCTCTCTCTCTCTCTCTCTCTCTCTCTCTCTCTCTCTCTCTCTAAGATTTATTTTATGTGAGTGCTCTATCTGCATGTACTCCTGCACGCCAGAAGAGGGCATTGGATCCCCTTTACAGATGGTTGTGAGCCACAATGTGGTTGTTAGGAATTGAACTCAGGACCTCTGGAAGAGTAGTCAGTGCTCTTAACTGCTGAGTCATCTCTCTAGCTCTTGTATCAGTAATTTTGGCTACACCACTTTGGCTCCCAGTGGGTTGCGCACCCAGTCACCTGCCCAGGAGCTCTTTGGATTTGAGAATGAAACACACACAGTCAGTTAATTTATGACATACCATGATTAGCTCAAAGGCCGAGCACTCTTAAACCTTCTGATAGCAAATGCTCCCTCCAGTACTCCTGAGGCTCCTAAACCTTCCCCTGCTGCTCCAGGCCTGACCAGGGAACTGGCCAGTGAATTCTTACATGGCTGGTTGACTTTCTCTCCTGCAGTAATTCTGTCCCATCCTCTCCTCTGAGTCATGGAGATTCTCCCTCCTTTTTGCAAATCTAAAGGTCCCACCTTAGTCTACCTGCCCAGCCATTAGTCATTGGCTCTTTATTGATTGGTCAAAACCGAACTGGGAACAAGGACCTTCATCATTTGGACATGTAGATTCCCGATTTGGGGGGCCGGATTAGTTCAAGGCATTAGAACTAATCCCCAACAAGCCTCCATTTTTTTTCTTTTAAGAGTGCATTCCTAAGCTAGAGGTTCTGGAGTTATGGACATTAACTACTACCAAACTCCTCATTATCTTGTTGTCTTCTTAATTGCCTCTCTGATTGCTAATGAGGTGGTACTAATTTCAATCACTTCTCCCTCCTGTCAGGCTCACCTTTCTGTCTTTAATATGTGGCCCTTTACTTGTCCTGGATCATTAGTAGACAAGAAACTGTCATTGCCAAAAAGATGTTGATAGTCTGGGAATATAGTTTCCAGCTATATGTTCAATGGTTTTTTGTTTGAAGTTGTGTTCTGCAGGGAAGAGAAGGGGGGGAGCAACACATGGAGTTTATGGCAGAGAGTCTTACAGACAGGGTTAGAGATGAGTGTTGCCTCCTGGGGTTTATTCAGATTATCACTTAACTTTGTAATAGTGAAAGCAGAGCCACCCTCCCATTCTTTGTTGTCACTCTGCCTACAGTTGAGTGTCCTTCCTTCACACTTACTGCACAACCTGTCACTGTCAGGCAACCTTGGGACATATGCTTCAGAGTCCAGAGACTACTATTCTTTTCTGAACAAGTGTGGTGGGTTCAAAAGGGAAAACCTGGGGTACCCAGTCTAGAACACAGTGGAAAGACATCCCTCAGGGCCAAGGAATGAAGGGTCTTCTGTTTACCTTCTAACAAGTCCTCAAGCACGTGTGGAAGTGGGACGAGGAACCACATACATCAAAGGGTCAAATGTGGTCAGGAAGTTTAGGCTTCCTAAAACTGGGTGTTTTACAACACTGTTGCCATTCTGGTCTTCTGTGGTGATCATCACCTTTTACTCTGGCTCTTTGGAATGTTGAGAGCCACGAGACGGGTCGTGAAGGGTTCTAACCTGGAAAATAAGATAAAAGAAAGGGAACCCCAAATGGCCTCATGGATCATGATTTCCTCTGCACTGCTGTAGAGATGAATAGGGAAGCCCTCCCCAAAGGCAAGGTCTACTCCTATCCACCAGAAGCATCTACAGCCATCCTTCACCATTTCTGCCTGTTTTACTTCTCTGCCTTCACTGGCTGTCACTCTGCCTGGCACAGAAGACAGACACTACCAATTGATCACCATGTACAGATTTTTGTCTAGCACGTGCAAGGCCCTGGGGTCCATCCCCAGCATGGCTTAAGAAGGTAAGGCTGGCCGGGCAGTGGTGATGCATACCTTTAATCCCAGCACTTGGGAGGCAGAGGCAGGTGGATTTCTGAGTTCAAGGCCAACCTGGTCTACAGAGTGAGCTCCAGGACAGCCAGGGCTATACAGAGAAACCCTGTCTAGGAAAAAAAAAAAAAAGAAGAGGGAGGAGGAGGAGGAGGAGGAGGAGGAGGAGGAGGAGGAGGAGGAGGAGGAGGAGGTTAGGCTGATTCAACAGCAGGCTTCAAATTGGCAGTTCAGGAGACTATGCCTAAGAACTGAGCAAGTCCAGGCAAGCCCAGGCAAGTCAGTTACTAGAAAAAACTCCAGGCTTTAGACAGCTAGTCAGAAAACTGCCATCAGAAGCTGCTCCACTACCTGGCCTGAGGCAAGGACAATGGGCCTGCAGCAGTTTCCAGACTTCCCCAGCAACAGTTTCCCTAGAGACCCAACAGATTAACATAGAGGTCACCTACCCCAGCATTCCCTAATGTGCTTTAAATCAGGCCTGGGAGCTCACTTGGGTGTCTCTCCATCTTGGAATGAGAGACCCCAGCATGCTGGACTTCGCAGAGTGAAATGCTTTTTGCATTTACATACTATTTGAGTCCAGGGTGTCATTCTTCAGCAAATCATGGACCCTTACAGGCTTAAACAAAAAAAAAAAAATGTTGCTGAGGATAAACAACTCAGTGTATTTCCTCATTCTACCAGAAACCTAGTTGGATAAGAATAGATCTTAGGTCTGAAGAACGGCTCGGGGGTTAAGAGCACTGACTGCCCTTCCTGAGGTCCTGAGTTCAAATCCCAGCAACCACATGGTGGCTCACAACCATCTGTAATGGGATCTGATGCCCTCTTCTGGCATGTAGGCATACATGCAGATAGAGCACTCATATACATTAAATAAATCTTTACCTATTTAAAAGAAAAAATATTAATTACAAGTATTGGATATTGTTAGAAGTCAAATTATTCCATGAAACGTGAGAGAGGCCAAAGTGATCATGGAGATAACTTGTCACAAACTTCTTAAGGTAAGAATGACTAAAAAACATCAAAATCAGTAAGTTGAAACTTTAAGTTATCTTTGGTGTTATGATAAGGTAGTACATGTTTTCTGGACTAATTATGATATTAAGCTAGGCATGATGGCTTAACCTATAATCAAACTTTCTCTTTTTTATAAGACCGAGTCTCATTTTGTGGACCTGGGTGACCTGTAGCTCACTATGTAGACCAGACTGGCCCTGAACTCACCAAGATCCTCCTGGCTCTACCTCCCCAACACTGAGATCAAAGGCTTATACCTTCATTTCAGGCTTCCCTACAAGTTTGAAACTAGCTTGAGTTACATAATGAGATCTAGGCTTGTCTGAGCTAAATGGTGAGAGTATGTCTAAAAAAAACCAAACCAAACCAAACCAAACAAAAAGCAGGGACTGAAGAGCTGGTTCAGCGGTTAGGAGCACTCACTGCTCTGGCAGAGAACCTAGGTTAGTTTCCTTGCACTCACATGACTGCTCACAAACATCTGTAATTCTTATTCCAGAGGCCCATAGCCCTCTTCTGGCCTTCAGTGAATATATAGTACATATCTGTGCAAGCCAACACTCCTACACATAAAATCAGATGAATAAATCTATAGACAAAACAGACCTACAAATGAGACACATAAAATAAAATAAATAAATCTAAACAAAAAGTAAATGAACAGACCCACAGACAATTAATCTGAGATCCCAGGACTCCTTTTATTCCTTTAGACTTCCTTCTTGAGTCCTACCTTTCAGATGCTGGGACTGCCACCGAGCTCCAGAATCCTAGAATATTCACTCCAAAGTACAGAGGCCTAAAAGTGCAATGCATAACACAGTGGCATGAGCATGTTCCCCTCCTTTTTTAATTTTATTTTTAAGATTTATACGAGTGCACTGTGGCTGTCTTCATACACACTAGAAGAGGGCATCAGATCCCATTACTGATGGTTGTGAGAATTCAACGCACGTTTTGAATCTAAACAGTTGCCAGTAGGCAGGGCGGTGATGGCTCACGCCTTTGATCCCAGCACTTGGGAGGTGGAGTCAGGTGAATCTCTGAATTGGAGGCTAGCCTGGTCTACAGAACGAGTTTCCAGGACAGCTAGGGCTACACAGAGAAACCCTGTCTCAAGAAACAAACAAACAAACAGCCACTGACTCAGGGCCTTAAGGTCAGAATGGTGCTATATTGTGTGCGTCCCCAGTGCCTGGCCATATGTGGAACACTGCTTTCCCACAACCTGTGGATACAGCTGCATTTGATACAAATGTATCATGCTTGTTTGCTTGTGTTTGAGATAGACCCTAACTGCTTAGTCCTGTCTGACCTGGAACCTGTGGTAATCTTCCTGCCTCTGCCTCATGAGAGCTGGAGTTACAGAAATGGCCCACCATATCTAACTGATGCATACTTGTTGAAAACTGACTAACCAGGATTATTATTAAAATTATGGGTTTTAGTGACTAGAATCCAAGAATCGTTTAAAAAGAAAAAAAGGAAAAAGAATCAAACCCTACTAAAGTTCTAAATAAAACTAAGCACAACAATAGATTTTTTTTTCAGTACTGGGGGTCAAACTAAGGCCCCTCTATGTGGGGGCAACCACTGTACCCCTGAGCCATCTCTCCAGCCCCCAGTTTCTGCCTTTTAAGGTCATATTTATTGCAAAGTTTTTGTTGTTGCTGCTAGTAGACTAGTTTTCTTTGTGGTGGTGGTAAGGACTCAGGACCCTAGGCAAGCTCTCTACCACTGAGCTTAGTAGACTCCTCCTCAGGACGGGGTCCTTCGATGTAGCCTAAGGTGACCTTGAACTCTCTTTCCTTCTGCCTCAGCCTCCTGAACGCTGGGATTACAGTCATAAGCATGGACCAACAGTCTATTGTAGGCTTTTGGAAGAAAAATTTAGATTTATAGAAAGATTAAGAAGCTGGGCGGTGGTGGTGCACGCCTTTAATCCCAGCACTCAGGAGGCAGAGGCAGACAAATCTCTGTGAGTTTGAGGCCAGCCTGGTCTGCAGAGCAAGTTCCAGGACAGCCAAGGTTACACAGAGAAACTCTATCTCAGAAAAACAAAAAACAAACAAAACAAGATTAAGAAGATAGTACAGGGTGTCTCCAGATTACCTGCTCCTACTTTTCTGTTATTAAAATACTATATTAGAACAGTGCATTTGTTAACAAGAATATATCAGTTCTTATACACAACTATTAACTAAAAACAAAAGGCTGTTCATATTTTCTCCTGGATCTTTTAAACCTCAAGAAATGTATTTATTTTGTGTATAGAGGGGCAGGCGACTATACTACACAGCTGTGGAGGAGCAAGTCAGTTCTTCCCTTTATCAGGTGGATCCCAGGAATTGAACTCAGGATATCAGGCTTGGCAGCAAGATCCTTTACCCAGTGAGCCATCTCACCCACCTAAGACTTTCGCGGTTTTCAACTAATATCCTTCTCGATCCCAGTGTTCCATCTAGGACACCTGCATTAGTTACTTTTTATTGCTGTAATAATACATAATAATACACCACGAGCAAGGCAACGTATAGAAGAGACAGTTTATTTGGGCTTACGGTTCCAAAGGGTTGGGGGGCCATAATTTTGGAGCTAAGGAACAAGACAGGAGGAGAAAGCCAAACCCTCACATCCTGAACCCACAAGCACAAAACAGAGAGTATAAACCTCAAAATGGCACCAGTCTTTAAAGTCTCTAGCCGATGACATATGCCCTCAATAAGGGCATGCCTCCTAAGCCTGCCAGAACAACGATGACTGAAGACCAAATATTCAAATGCTCAAGACTATGGAGGACATCTCGATCCAAACCACCCCAGTCTCATATAAACACTTTATTGTCATGTTTCAAGTTGTGTGGCTCTGACAGTCTCTCAGACTTCCCTGGAAGAGGGCACACCATTTTGTATGAATGGACTCAGGACAGATTTTAAAATGCATGATTCCTTTCTTTCTGGAATTTTCTACTTAGCATACTTACAGATGGTTGTTAGCTGCAGTGTGGGTACTGGGATCCGAACCTGAGTCCTCTGGAAGAAGAACCAGTGCTCTTAACCACTAAGATATCCCTTAAGCACCCCTAAGATTAGGTTTTGTTTTGTTTTTTAAATTATGTATATGTGTGTGTTAGGGTGGAGAGTGTATGTACACACGAATGCAGGTGCCAGTGGATGTCAGAGGTATCAGACTTCCCTGGAGCTGGGGTTACAAGCCACTGTGCGCTGCCTGTTGCAGTGCTAAGAATGGAACGTGGGTCCCCTGAGCAGTACAAAGTCTTAACCACTAGACCAGCTCTCCAGCTACTGTGGATTTTATTTTTTTATTTTTATTTTTTGTTTTTCGAGATAAGGTTTCTCTGTGTAGCCCTGGCTGTCCTGGAACTCACTCTGTAGATCAGGCTGGCCTCGAACTCACAGATCCTCCTGCCTCTGCCTCCCAAGTGCTGGGATTAAAGGCACGCACTACCACTGCCCGGTGTGTGGTTTTTATTTTTAATTAATTAATTTAGAGGCGTACTCTTGCTGTGTATCCCAGACTGAAACTTGTTATAACCTAGGCTGACCTAGAATTCAAGATCCTCCAGCCTCTGCCTCTAGATGACAGGTGTCCAGCTCCATTCCCAGAGGGTCTCTGTACTCCCAAGTTAAATGCAGAGAGGAATGCCCCTTACCAGAAAGTGGAGTACACACTGCCGTGGAGCAGACTGGCAGCTGTACTCTGACGGTTCTCTTCCCACCCAACGCTGTGGCACAGGAAATTCTACATGTCTACATATAAGCTACATTTTGCTTCATGTGGAGCAGAAAGTAACAGCTTACAAAAACAGAGCAGAGCAGGGAGCCTAGTTCATGTACAAAATAACTCAGGTGCACATCTGTAACAAAATGCACTAGAGAACAGCCTTGAGAAACTCCAGGAAGAGTCTTCTGCCGGCAGCTTCTTCTCCTTACCAAGCAACCTGGAGGCCTCAGGTGGGACAGTGGAGCTGCCTCCCCCACACCCTGAAGATGGAGACCTCTGCTGTTTAGTGCAGGCAAGGGTAGATACAAGTGCTCACCCCTTCCTTCCTTTCAGGGTTCCACGGGCCTTCAGTGCACATAGATAGATATACTTAAAGTGGAAGTCTATAATAAATTCTCCCATCCCTGCAGGCTGCCATTATGTAATGTCTCACAATGTTTCCCAGGGACCCTCCAGGCAGTCTCACATACTGCCTCCCTTGAGCTTCCAACTTTGTTCATGACTTCCAAGTTGCTCTCCATAAAATCCAGCCGTCTGTGAACAGGCCACTCTCAGTCTGTACCTGAAAAAGTATGCATGTGTCGTAGTGAAGCCAGTGCTGAGAGTGGTGTGCAGGGCCAGATCGGTTTCTCTTTCTAAAAAGTGCCAACACTTCAAGCTCGGTTCAAATAAAATCTTTTACAAAACAATTTTAAGCTCACAGCAGTACAGAAATAGTTCACAGAGTTCCAAAAATAATTTTCACCCAAGTCCTCCAAAGACTTGCTCCTAACCAGAGTTGAAGCCAGGATCTTAATGCAATAGATGATATAGTTATCTATAGATTTTGGAATTCACCATTATTCTGGCTGTTTCAGTAAAAAATAAAAAATTTAGAGTAAGTAGAGCAATGGTGGCATACACTTTGATCCTGGAACCTGGGAGGCAAAATCAGGCAGGGCTCTGTGAGTTCAAGGCCAGCCTGGTTTACAGAGCAAGTTCCAGGACAGCCAAGGCTACACAGAGAAATCCTGTCTTGAAAACAAAACAAAACAAAACAAAACGAACAAAACAAAACATCACCAACAAAAAAAGATCAAGCTTAATGAGGAAAGACATCAGACATTGACCTTTGGTTTGCAAAAGAAAGTCTGCACACACATGCACATATGCACACACAGCATAGACATTATATCTATCTATCTATCTATCTACCTATCTACCTATCCATCCATCCATCTATGAAAACAGAAAAAATATAGTATAGAATAAATTCCAATATACTTTGTACCCAGTTTGCCCTATTTAATCCCCACCTTCAATGCTGAGTATCAAAGCTCAGGACTGCCTGGTAGAGGTAAGCTAGGTAACCTTTATGACTGAACCACATTTCACCCCAGCCTCTATAGTTGATGTTGCTATGATACATTTGTTCCCTTGTTTTGTTATTTGTTGTATTTAGGGTTTGGTTTTTCAGTGCTGGAAGGATAGAACCCAGGGCCTCAAACAACAGGCTCCATAAGTATTCTACCCAAACCATAGGTCCTAGAATGGATGAATTCGAGTGCTTTCAAACATGTGCGCCGCTCGTGTGTGTGTGTGTGTGTGTGTGTGTGTGTGTGTGTGTGTGTGTATCAGAGGCAAACCACTCAGTCCTGGGGGATGGCAGGCACTTTTATTCACTAAACTCTTCTCTCCAGTGCCAGCTTCCCTAGTTTTTAAGTGAGGTCACTTTCTGTTCACAATCAAGACTCCACAGTACATTTAGTTATCTGACTTTATTAGGCTGCTCCTTGTTGTGACCACTTCTCAGACTTTCTGTTTGATGACCTTGAGGGTTTTGAAGAGTGCACATTAGGTGTTTTGAGGGCTATCCTTAAAGCATATTGTCTAAAATGGGCTGTAGGTTTCTGACAGGGGACCACAGCATTGAAGTGCAGACTCAGTCCAGAATTCAATCACCATCTCTCTTTAGACTTCTCTAATTTCTCCAAGTCTTTCAGTCCTTGTATTTTCTCTGCCTAGTTCTAGAATAAACCATTTGTCCGAGAATCTATGGCTCCTGTATTGAGTCTCACACTTATACACTATAGCCTAGCTATATGCATTGCTACTGGAAATTTCACTGCTCCTAGGCCTTCTCAGGGGACAGGATATATGTTATGACTGTTAATGTATGTATATATGTATGTATTCATATATGTACATATAGGGTTTATCTACTTCTGTATGTATATGTACCATGAGTGCCTTAGATAATCTAAATTCTTTTTTTTTTTCCAAGACAGGGTTTCTCTGTGTAGCCCTGGTTGTCCTGGAACTCACTCTGTAGACCAGGCTGGCCTCGAACTCAGAAATCCACCTGTCTCTGCCTTCCAAGTGCTGGGATTAAAGGCCTGCGCCATCACCGCCTGGCTGATAATCTAAATTCTAATCTAACACCACAGGTTCACTGTAGCCTTTCATTCTATTTTGTCATTTCTTCTTGCCAGAAGGAGAAATTTGCCTTTTATCATTCACAACACAGTCTACCAGCACCATAACATATCTTGGAATTCACAGAGCAAGTACTAAGCCAAATCAGACATCCTCAAATCATTGCATCTAATTTGCATGTCTTTTCCCAGGAAGGAAAGCACAATGGGGGAGTGCCTAGGGAATCCCTTGGTGTTATGACATACCTCCATGAGGCAGGCGACCTAACTGAAACATGGAGACGAGTTACTGAAGATGAAGTTCAAAGACTGCTCCATAATGATACAGTGTATCTTTGGAATTAGAGATTGTTGCTGATGCTGTTTTCCCCAAAATCACAGTAAATAACTCTGCGAACCAGCAGGTGGAGACTGCTTCTCTCCATCGCACCTACTAACTCTCTGGAATCATTTTTGCTTTTCTTTCCAGCAAATTTGAATTCTGCTGGTTTAGAGATCTTAATCTCAAAAGGAACCTAGTGATGACTCCATTGGATCAAAAAGTCAGGCTGTCACAAGGCCATTTTGGATTCCTATTGTCACCAAAAGGCATTTCTTTCTTGGTTGGAGTTATTGATCCCTAATTCAAAAAGGAATTCGGTGTGTTTCCCACAGCAGGGGCAAGGATAGTGATCTCTGGAATTAGGGACTGTTGGATACAGCACTCAGTATTTCCATGGCTGTTGAAAATGTTAATGGAAAACTATAGCAACCAAAAATGGCAGAGCCAAGGCTGGATACATGGCATAGCCATTAAGAGCACTGATTACTCTTCCAGAGGATCAGGTTTAATCCCCAACACATGATAGGTCACAACTGTGTCTAACTCCAGTTCCAGGGCATCCAATGCCCTCTTCTGGCAGTTTTGGGAACTGCATGTACATGGTACACATACATGTGGGCAAGACACCTATACGTTAACATTATGTATGTGTGTATGTATGTATGTATGTACATTGAAAAGCAGGACTACTGAGTATTCAGAGTTTGGGGAACTGAAGTTTGAGTCTGTTCATCAATTGAAGAGTTCCAACCAGCTAAACTTTCTGAAGGTAAGGGAGACACACGATGGGGAATAAGGGAGTCAGAGATGTAGATTATAAGTTAAAGAAACCACATTCTCTTTCCCTGTTATATGCATGTAATTATCCATGTTGAATATTTTAATGTTATATAAAATTAAATTACCATTTTAATTTTATATAAAAGTTTCCGGAGTTACAATTTAGTCCTTTGTGGGATCAGGGGAGGGGTTGAAACAAGAGTCTTATGTAGCCCATGCTGGCCTCAAACTCACTATGTAGCTGCCTTGAATTCCTGATGCTTCCTTTACCTCTGAGATGCTGGAATTCTAGACTTGTATCTCCGTGCCCAGCTTTAGTTTAGACTTTAAATAACTGAATATCCAGTGGGATAGTGACTAATTAATATTGATAGCAATACATATAATTACTGTTGGGATCGCGTTTTCATTTTGGAGAGAGCTTCTCCCAAAAGATGAGAGCATCTTCATTCCTACAACGGCTGTTTCCTTTCAGGTGGAATAATAGACCTTCGGGTGTGTGTGAGAGGAGCACAGGGAAGGTGAGTACTCCAAGGGAAGCGTTTACTAGTTATCAGTTTGTTGCCTCTTAGGTTCAAAACTCACCCACCATTAACTGGAGTAGGTCTACTTTTTTCCTTTGTCAGCCAGCATTATACTGTATTCGTCAGTAGAGGGCGATAAAGAGACGCCACACGAAGAAAGAAGCAGGCTCTTGCTGAAGCGTTCCTGCAGTCTTCCAAGCTCTTCCAGGCGTCTTCTCCAGCGCGTTCTCCGTCACCACTAGGTGGCTTTTCCAGCTCCGGAAGTGGGGGGCTGGTTCTGTAGTGTCGAGCTCTGCTACACATGCAGTTTTCCTGATACCAAGTTTTACAAAAGCAGTCTCCTGCAATGCACACCAGCCAGGAGTGCCAGTGGCCAGAGCCTCTCGCGTTCTCTCTGTTGGGAAATTTCAGGAGAGACCAACTTTAACCATACTCAGGGCCAGTGGCTTTCAAGATAACAACCACAGCGTAGTAGCAATTTCTCTGTCACCCGGGGAAGCATGGCTGCCCTCGCCAAATCCAGGTCTCTGCGCTGGCAGAGGGGCTCTACTTTGGGTTGTTTTCTCAGCCCTAAGCAGCTGTTGCTTTTCTTGTGTTCTTTTGAGGGGAAGGGATAGGATATCTTTCAGATTCAAAATCTTCCTGCCTTTTCTAACTGCAGGGCTTACAGTTGTATGCCACAACTTACTTTTTTTTTTTTTCTCCTAAGAGTTATTTATTTATTTTAGGTATTTGAGCACTCTATAGCTGTCCTCAGACACACCCAAAGAGGGTATCAGATCCCTTTACAGATGACTATGAGCCACCATGTGGTTGGTGGGAATTGAACTCAGGACCTCTGGAAGAGCAGTCAGTGCTCTTAACCTCTGAGCCATCTCTCCAGCCCCCAAAGCAGCACTCAGGGATGCATGTGGTCTCAGAGAGCAACTATAGTAACTTATTTGTTGTTTACGATTTATTTATTTATTAAATGTAAGTACACTGTAGCTGTCTTCAGACAGACACCCCAGAAGAGGGCATCAGATCTCATTACAGATGGTTGTGAGCCACCATGTGGTTGCTGGGATTTGAACTCATGACCTTCGGAAGAACAGTCAGTGCTCTTAACCACTGAGCCATCTTTCCAGCCCCTACAATT